>JACXGI010001698.1:0-86756 GCA_016801175.1 Esox masquinongy
CACTGCACATCACCCAAAGAACACCATACCCACAGTGAAGCATGGTGGTGGCAGCATCATGCTTTGGGGCTGTTTTTCTTCAGCTGGAACCGGGGCCTTAGTCAGGGTGGAGGGAATTATGAACAGTTCCAAATACCAGGCAATTTTGGCACAAAACCTTCAGACGTCCGTTAGAAAGCTGAAGATGAAGAGGAAGTTCCCCTTTCAGCATGACAACGACCCAAAGCACACATCCAAATCCACAAAAGCATGGCTTCACCAGACGAAGATTAACGTTTTGGAATGGCCCAGCCAGAGCCCAGACCTGAATCCAAATGAACATCTGTGGGGTGATCTGAAGAGGGCTGTGCAAAGGAGATGTCCTCGCAATCTGACAGATTTGGAGTGCTTTTGCAAAGAAGAGTGGGCAAATATTGCCACGTCAAGATGTGCCATGCTAATAGACTCCTACCCAAAAATACTGAGTGTAATAAAATCAAAAGGTGCTTCAACAAAGTATTAGTTTAAGGGTGTGCACACTTATGCAACCAGGTTATTGTGAGTTTTTTATTTTTCCCCCTCAAAGATTTCAGTTTGTTTCTCAATTGAATTGTTCACGTTATAGGTCACATTAAAGGTGGAAAAAGTTCTGACATGATTTATCTTTGTCTCATTCTTTTACATCACAAAAACCTGGCATTTCATCTGGGGTGTGTAGACTTTTTATATCCACTGTATAGTGCCACATTTGGACAAATTGCACACGTCAGCGTTTTAGAATCCTGTTTGATATTCAATTTTTAAAACATTGACAAAATCAGTTATGGTTTGGTGACAATGATTATTCTGCAAATTATTTGTAAGAAAAAATAAATATATTTAATAAGAAATATATAAAAATATTTAGTAGAGTCATCTTTCACTGCAATAATAGCTTTATTTATTGATGTATTTACTAGATTTCAGTGTTAGGGGTATTTTGGCCCATTATTCTGGGCAGATTTGCTTCAGCGCTGAGTTTTGAGGGACAGACTTTTTGGCAGTGCCTGGGTGATGTGATGCAGCTTCCACTTCATGATTATTCAACTGTGGGATATTATTTTGTAACATTTCCTAATGTATCCATTTGTATCAAAATTCTGTAGAGTGGCTTTTGATCTTCATTCTTCATTAGATTCACAGCCTGACCAAAATTCCTTCAACACTAGGGTTTCGATCCAGAAAATATGGCAGCAATGGTTCACAGGTGGAGAGCAGTGGTAAGGTAATTGTGGCGTCATTAGGACAATTTCTTTCATCTATCTGAACTGGGAGCTTCCACAGCACAGGGCTGAATACTTACGCAGGCAGGATAGTTCAGCTTTTTTTTCTTACAGATATTTCCAATATAAAACTAATTTCATCTTACAATTTATTGTCAGTGTTTTAATGTCACCACATATAATGTATTGAATAAGTAACCTAATTTTTACAACATCACTTATTTATTTTGGGATCCACCCCTGTAATTATCGTCTTATTTAATGCAAGCACATTTTTAGCAAATTCCCTCACCTGACTGCCTCTACTTAATTACCTTTTAACTTTTTTCAAAACAATTTAAAAAATCCCAATGGTCTACAAAATGCCCAAAATTATAAGCAGAAAAATATAAACATTAGTAGTGACTATACAGTAAATGGGTTATAGAATTATGATAGATCAAATATGCATATTTAAGCTATCCTACATTTTGAAAGGATTTGTTTGAAATCAGATGAAAATATCATCACACAAACATAATGCAATGCTAAAGTGAGCCTGGGGTTAACGGGATAAGATTTTTAAATGCCACAGTATCCCAGCTACAGTGATGTGCCAGGGCCCGCACTGAATTTTGGCACTTTTTAGGCACTTATTTGAACAATATATTGTTGAGGCCTAGATCCCTCAGTCTTTTGCTGCTGGAGGAGTAGCATTAATAATTATTCACAAAATTTGAAAAATATTGAATGGAATAAAAAACAAGCTTAACTCCCTACATTTTGGGGGAAATTTTATATATTACAAATTCTACAAATTACAAATTCTCTCTCTGAGCAATTGCTTTATAAGACTGAATAATGCATCTTACAACTTACAGGGTATTTTATTGGAATTTTCAATTAATCAAGGGTTTGAAATGTCAGACCCCATGCAGAGCTTAATGTTTTTGTTCAAGGGCATGAACAAAAACACTTATCTTCACTCCTGCATGTCAAGCACTACTGTCCTGCAAAAGTAGGGAGGTGGAACCACCTCAGATCAGCAGACATCTCAATATAACATGATACAGCTGCACAACCACATAACACTGATAACTAATAATTTCCAAAAGCTTATGGCTATGCAACACAATGAGCAACACCATATGGTCTTTAGTGGCAAAAAAAGGCCAGTTAGCTGATTTGCTTTAGACACACACTCTAATAAAAAAACGTACTTGCCCTTTTGACACATATTCTGGTCGCAATATTGGGATAAAACTATCTATAATTGCAGCAATGTGACATTCCAAGCTACCAGCCTCAGCCAGGTTTGATACTGAAGTTTGATCCAGCTGAGTACCTGTTAAAGGACTTAAAGAAACCTCTTCTGGGAAACAACCACTCAGTAAATAGAAATTACATAAACATTATCATTGTACATGATTCCTGAGCAAAAGTCTATGACAAGGCTAATACCTAACCTCAGAAAAAGAAGGCTGGGTCAATTCACTACTGAAACAATGACTACACTAATGTAGTTTAGAGTTGCGGAAGTGCAAATAAGTAAATTATAACCTATAGTGGGATGAGAAAGTTGACAGACAGGAATATGCATTTAAAATAAAAAACTGGAATACTACATTATATATTATGTATAACAAAAATTATATTCATTTAGTGAAATAACTGCATAAAAGGGAGATTTTTTAAAAAATTCTCTATTCTCAAGGTGAAGTAACAGAGTAAAATCAACATTCTTTCTAAGCATTTGCATGGAATTTCCTGATTTCATTAATAAAATTTTAGCATAAAATATAACTCAGTATTTGAAGTATTTATTTTATAGTTTTTGTCATCCTTCTCAACAATAAATACATTTACTCACCCAATTCAATCTACTGATACATTTAGGGATGAAAAGAACATGATAACACTTCTAACTGTGGAATAGAAAATATATTAAAAAGTTCAGATCAGACTATAGGCCAAGTAAAAATAACAACATGGTCCTATTTCAGTACATTTGGTTTTGACCATAAGCGATCTAGCTTCCAGAGGTAATAACATAAATGGCCAAGTAATGAGATTTACAGAATGATAATAAGCCCTTTTGATGGCAATGGTAAACAATGATTATGATAATGGAATGAACAATGAGTGGTCCAATCCATTTCTATTAAGGACTTAGACAATATAAACACCTATGAAGTCGTGGTTGCCTTCAATGCTAAAGAGGCACTTTCAAAGAACAATTATTCTGGTGTACTGTGCAGCAAATCTCAGGAATGTGGTGAATAAAACAGTCCTTTATAAATACACACACAAATAAAACAAGCAAACAGCCATGTCTCATCCGAATCCATACACTGTAAGCCCTGAAAGCAATTAAATAAATACAAAAGTTCCCATATTACATCTATAAACATACTGTATGAAGGTAGCCAAAAATAATCATACATAATCTTAGAGTCATTTGATATAGACATGGGGAGTGTTATGTGCGTAGTTAGCGGGAGGTTTGGGAATAGGGCCTGCGGCCATATTAAGATGCTCTTGTCTAAATTACTGGAAAGACAAGTCATCTTTGTGCATTTCCTGTTCATGTAACAGCCTTCACTCCTCTGAAGAATAAAGGCAGAGCTGGAAGAGCTTACTTGGTGGAAGAGCTTACTCTACTACTCCTACAGCTAGTTATTCTAAATGCATTCATTGCAGTGCCTTCCCTTCCACAGGAGAGCCAGGATCATCCAGTAAATGTCTGGTGTACGGCGGGCCTTTCCTCAGACTGGACCTGCTGTCCCAGCCTCTCGCTCCATATGCTGCTTGGTCAGGAAGTACTTAAAGAACTCATAGACTGACCAAGCAATGGCAGTGGAGGGCATCTGGTATATGACCCGGGCCTGGATCCCTTTGAAGAAGGCAGCCATGCCACCAAGGCGATAAACTGTCCTAAACGCATTGGCCATGCCGGTGAGGTGGCCACTGATGTGCATGGAGTTCAGAGCTACGTTCTCCTGTGTGTTGAGAAGGGTCTTACACACATCCAGTGGGGTGGTTATTGCTGCAGACACGGCCCCTGCCGCAGCCCCAGACAGTATGTGACTACCTGGATAGTACTGTCTGTGGGGGTTGAGCCACTCCTGCATCAGCTCATAAGTCATGAAGTGGACAGCCTGGAAGGGAATATTCATGGTCAGCTGTGTGCTGTAGCTGCGGTAGAAGGCCGCAAGCCCCTCAGTGCGCCGTATAGTCCGAACACAGTCCAACAGATTCCGGTAGGGTGAGTTGTACATCTGCATCCGCTGTTTCACCACTAAGACACCATGCAGGAGAGCACCATGACACAGACAGGGGAACAATTTGTTTATTTTTCATGAAAGTGGGGACATGGTACAGTAGCTTGAACAGCTGATTCTTGATATCCAATTAAGAAAGTCACACAAATCAAATTCTACCATCCCAGTGTTCCCATTGAAAGTCTTACCTTCAGCTGGGTTCATGACTGCGTCATGAAGTACAGTGGCCACACTGCCCGCCAGTCCTAATTGGGTCAAAATCAGTCAGTCAGTTTCCACCATAAACCATTAACACCTCATGAGATACTACATCAGTTCCCCAACTTCCTGTTTTATTTTCCAGGCTTTCGAGTTCTGTTATTGTATGTTAGTTATGGTTCCAAGAGAAAGGGCATTGCATTGTACCATTGGCTATGTGGCTGTTTCCTCCATTTTGAATGACCTCGCTGAGTCTGTGCTTGACCTGTTCATAACAGGCAAAGTAGAGGGCGTGTGCAGGACCTGCCCCCATCATGGTTATGTTGAGGCCCCTCAATGGTCTTAGTAGACCCTCTGTTTGGACAATCCTTCTCAGGGCCTCATACACGCTGCTGTACTGAGCTTTAGGGTCTGGCTGTAAACTTTGCATTCTGGTCTGGAAAAGAAGAGGGACATTTGAAGTCAGACACCCTGTCTTCTAGGATAACAGTTAGTATAGACAGTGGTCTATACCACCTGTTAAACTGAAGACCATAGTCACATTTCCACACTCAACTAGGCTATCTTTTTCTGAGGTTATTGTTCATCAAGTGATCTGATAACCTGCCATGTCTTTATTAATGCATGTTCTTGGCAGAATTCACATCCTTTCTGAGTGATGTGTCCGAGGCTTAGGGTGGGGAGGCTGTGTCAGTTCTTTGTTATACCCTGCCTTGCCAAGTTATTTGAACAGTACAAAGAAAGTTTTTATTTGACCCAAAATGTGGGGCAGCCCAGAAGACATGCCATTTCTATCTTCTTCAACATATCGTTTTGTTTCCTTCCTTTCCTAAAACAATAAGATACCAATGACATTTCCTTCAGATACATCAGGAAGCTAAAGCAATTCAAAAAACTTTAAAGACTTTTTCGAAATGAATCAACTCAACACAAACCACACAATGAGGTCTATGTCAAGAAGACAAGGATTTGTGTGTTATTTAGAATGTATCTATTACTTATGAGACATAATTTATATTGCACTAATGTTTCAACTTGTCTTTTTGAAATTCTGTAGTATAACTGTTTGACTTAGCAAATTGCATGGAATATGCAAGCTCACATACCCCAACAGGGCATACCAAAAACAGTAAATTCAGTCATCAAAACACACGTACGTGTCGATTTGTACAAACAAATTTCAACCAAGGAATTCGATATTGAACCTACTGTGCTACTAATGTTCCAAAGGTTTTCCGTTAACCTGTATTCAGCATCGGATCTAAGCCTGGGAGAAGAGGGAGGTATCTTCACAAGATAAGATAAATAAGTTACTGAGTGTACTTTCTGAAAAAAAATAAGGATCTAGGCAAAAAACGTTGGCTCACTTAAAATCCGTATTTAAGAAATGCGTCCAATTCTTGAGCGAGTTAGAATTTGGCCCTTGAACTGTGTTCCGATTGTGCAGCTTGGGATTGGTCCAGTGGTCTGGGGCGCTACCTCTGGTGCCTGTGTGCCACTGCAGGCCGGATTGGTTCTGGCTTATTGCCATTTCGGCATACTACATCCTGTATCTTTCGCACAGTCAATAACACAGATAGACCCCCCTCCCAAAAAAAAATACAATTAAAATGTAAATAGATTATTTTCTTTGTTTTTTGCCTTGTTCACACTGCAGAATCTATTTTTTTAATACTGAGTGGCGATAGGTGACATCAGCACATAACCCCATGAAATAAATTAACGTTAAGGCCCCTCCCTATTGTGATAATATTCAAGACAATTTCACATTTCACTAGACATTTAACTAATGTTAAAGACATTTCACATATTTCACTACACAAGGACCTAATAGAAATGTTTGTAATATCACAACAAATTTCTTTAAATTCTCAACATTCTCCTATGGCGCTCAGAACAACTGCAAACATTGCTCACACGTTAAGCATTTTAGCTATCATATGTATTTATTTTTGCAACAATTATATGTTAGATCTTTTTTCAAATTTGTTGAGTACAGATCTTTTTTCAATTGGTGAAAATCATTAAACTATCATTTTTAACAACTTTGCTGGTAGATTGATCGTTGAGCTCTCGTCTATGAATGTTAGCGCTACTGGCAACTTTCAACTACTGTAAGGCTAGCCAACTAGTGTAGAACCCCCTATTATTGGCATATCCAACAGCAGTTTTAAAATATATTTTCTTGTACAGAGTAATAATGTGATCAAATCGTCAAAGTTTTGTGATTATAAGTGACATAAAAATGTTAGCTAGCGTGTCATCAAATAGCATTTCTGAAATTTCAGTGGAAATAGTTATTTTCAGCTAGTTGGTAAATGACCTAGCTAAAAAATACAACCCCCATTATCGGCCACCGTCCCCAGTTGTCAGACATCTTTAGTTTTGTTCAATTACATTCTATTTATTTTATTCTTTTGTAAAAAAAAATCTCTGTGTTGTAGCTAGCTTGTGGCTAGCTTGTTTGCCTTACAAAAATGCCAAGGCAATTTCAGTAAATCTATAACTAAAAAAATGCTCTGCTTATCTTCCTACCACTCGCTAGTAACTAGTGATTGATTGTTCAGAATGAGGCGCCTATTTCAGACAAGTTGCACTGACCAGGAATTGGATTTCTGATTTCCAACCATCTATGGATAAGACTTGGAATACTCAATTGAATGTTCGCTTTAACCTGCTCAAAATGCAAGAAAAAAGGCAGATTTGAATTGGATATGGGGAAGAAATAAATTGTCACCTCAAACTGCCAATGTGAACAAGGCTTGGGCAATAGGCCTACTATATGTCTGTAGCTTACATACCTATTAGGTAAGGTGACCAGATGTCCCCATTTTTGTGGGCTGTCCCCAGCTAAAGCTGTCCACGGAAAAGTTAGAACTCTGACCTTTATCATGGAGTTCATTCACAGAGGAATTGTAACTACTGCATAAACAATTCCTACATTTGCAACTATATCATTAACAAATTTTGAAAAATTGTTTAGTTGACCTTTTTACGTAAAATGTGAAGATTATATCTGTCTATGGTAGTGGATTAGAAGCAATGAGAATCATTTCTACTGAAGCACCACATGCACACTCACCCAATAAAGTATTAAATTCAAGAAAAATCTGAAACTGCCCCATTCAGAACTTCCCAACCTATGTAAAGATGTAGTTACAGACAGGTCACATTGTCCCCACTAGTGTCAGTATATGGAATGAATAGATGCAACACTGAACAATCAACAGTTGTTGAAACTAGGGCTGCAACTAACAACTATTTTGATTAATCTGTCCATTATTGCAATCAATCGGGATTAAATGCTAGTGTTTCATTTATTTCATTTTAAGTGGGTGTTTCTCATCATCATTCGCAAAATCTGTTTTAAAACAACCTGAGTAGTAGTAATAAAACAAATAAAAAGCTGTTGCCAACAATATGCATACCACAGCTGGCAGAGGCTGATTGTATTAGAAGGGGATAGTGCTCACACCCTTTTTCTGCAAATGACAGATTCCATACCCACTGGGAGAGACAACACCTAACAATGCACCGAACCACATACAATACCCTGGAAAGACCCCTCATCAATTGTCTCATATTACTGAATGACAAATAACATTGACTGTTTGATGCTTGAAGCAACTCAAAATCAATTAATGTAAGATGACATCAGTCTTATGTTGGGAAGTACTTGTAAGAAAAGAAAACCTGAAATATGTTTATATGCTTTCATAACTCAGAAATATATGCTATTCAAATCCTGTGCTGTGGAAGCTCCCAATTTTTACAGATTAAAGAAATTACAAAGTCATGAGCTGCTTCTCAATTGTCAGGTTCCCCCATCTTACTTAAGCCTAATGCTACAGTATGTATGGCTCCAAAAACAAAAGCTGAATGATGGACAGACCCTGGTAGCTTCCAGGTGAAGGTGGTGAAAATGACTTGCCTGCTGAATAGACACTCAGGGCTAAATTGATTCAATTATAATCTCATTGTTGGTGTGAATGAAATAAAAAGTTGGAAGAAGCACAATTTTTTGCCCTAAGCTCTACTTCCAATGATTTCTGGGCCACTGGTTGTAAAATGGTAGGCTTATGTGGCAATTTGTGCACTATGTAATCAAAACCACTTGTTCTCAAATTGGTTGGCTAACTGAGATGTGAGTGATTTTACTTACAGATTATGCACATATAAATAACATGTTACACATCCCACTAGGGCTGGGCGATACAAAGAATTATATCACAATATTACTGAACATGTTCGATACGATACGGACAATGTATTACAGTTTCTCTGCTAAAAATACATTTCTTAAATGTCTACTACATTTTCTTAAAAATATAAATGCTTCTCAATACAAATGCTTCTCTAATCATATTGATTAAACCCAGACTTCTCACACAAAATTATACTGAAAATGTAATAATAAATAGAGATTAAATCCCTATTATACGTCAATTGAAATTTAGCTCATAGATACTACACAAAAGCGTGAAAGACAAATGAAAATCCTGAATCCTTATAGCACAATGCTGAGAATATAAATCACCACAACAAGAAGGTATTAATGAATCAATATCCTTAGGGTGTTCCAGAATTTCCACAATGATTCGCTTATAGACTGTAAATTATGTCTCTAGTGTATGTTGAAGTGTACAGAAAAAACAAATACTATAATTGTTGGGGATTTTGTACTGTAAATTCAAAATTTACATAAGTACACCGACTGATTTGAAGCCTCTTACAATCATAGTTTGGATTCTGACTTTCATTTTGGTAATTGCCCAATTAACGACACCTACTAATCAATGCATAGTATACTTACCAACAGATGGCTACATCTTTATTTTAGTTTTTTCGACAAATTGCAACTGCCAATCACAGAGACAATGATTAGTAATGCTGCAAATTATCACTCACGTGGTGGTCTTTAAAAATTGATACCGACCAGGATAAGGACAAAATCATATAAGGACAAAAATGCCAAAAATGTTTTAGCGTCTGGTTTTGGGAGGTAATAGTGCCTTTGTGTTGTGGTTGCTTCAAGCAATTTCTTTCCCCACTTGAAACAACTTCACAATCAAGTATAAAAAAATGCATGTCCAAAAAACAAACGGCAGATGTGACAAAACACACACAAAAAAAATATGGCCCCAATATTTACCACTCTTTGGTCAAGTTAAACCATGAAGCTTACTGTATACATGAGATGGACCATGGACTAAGTCAATGCTGATTGGAAGCTTCAAAACAGAAGCTTAAAAACTGCCAACTTCCCCAAAGACCACACTGTGTCTAGCAGGAACGTCCGCCCCACAGACAATGAGTCTGAACAGGCACTGCGTTGTTGAAACTAGTAGGCGAGTCGAATTTGATTTCTAAAAGTCATTTTTGATTCATCCCAATAATAACAGCACACGTGGGAGAATAACAGTCTGTTCTTTCTTCTAGAGAACAGGACAAGCAAGAGAAAAAACAAGAACCTGAGTTAAGCATTTTCCCCACTATATATTCATTTGTTAAAAAAACAATGTTTTTTCTTACAAAGAAAAAACATTCATAGGTAAATTCATAGTTAAATTCAAGACAGATTCAAGTAACATTTCCACATGTTGACTACACTGGGCTAACTAGCTAGCTATTTTGTAGGCTATTTAGCTAGCTGTATTGTAATAGCTCATGTACAGTAGCTAATTTGAGTATTAGCTATGAGAAACATTTTTGACAGTACAGTAGTTGAGTGTTTGGACACGTATTTGAATTTAATTGCTGGAGCTCTGTATTTCATCACATGAAGACATCCCCAAACATACTCAATTACAGTAAGGTGTCTGTCCAGCTATTGCTACTAAGTACAATACTCAGTTAAAAAAACTTGAGGCAGGCGACCCTAGCTAAAATAACATTAGAATATTTTGGTAATTACTACAGTATACAGCTAACAACAGATTCAACATTCTATTGAAAAAACTGCTGGATATCATAATTAACATTGTTTTTCCAACTAATAAATGGCCATACAAAATTTATTTTTGAAGAAGAGGTCAAAAGATCCAGCAGCTCAGCTCTTTTTGCAGGATAAAGTGAAAAAAGTGTGTTCATAGCTAATAAATTGCAAATGCATTGATAATACTTAATCTCTACATAGTCAGTTTTAATACAGTCCTATAGTAAAAGTAAATTACAGCAGTGCAAGACTAATCCAAGGGGTGGCAGTCTAAATTCCCAATTAACAGTAGATGTTATATTGCGTGCAAGGCGAAATTTGTTACATTTCCCTCTTCTGGATTGTTTGAAAGCTTTTTTCTGATTAACTAGAATGAGTTCTAGAATGCATATTCATTTCTGATATCAGGACAGTAGAATGGACATTCATTTCTAAAATATCCATGATATAATGATGTAAAAGGCCACAAATCCACTATATCTAAAATTCCTACATGGAGACGTTTATTCAGCTTACAATGAACAACATAAACAAATATGCTAGCACAAATTGTGTTTTTATTCATATTTACATGTTTTATAAATGATTATTCCAAGGTTATACAGAACTTCAGTGTTTATACCCAACTTATTGTTCACTTGACACTGCTATCGTGCGTCGTCAAAGCGTGGGCTTCATTTCGCGTTGGCTTCATTTCGCATTTCAAAAAGAAAACATTTGATATAGAAATAAAAAAATAAAAAAATTGTTTTACTTGATTTGACACTGATAGCGTACATCATCAGAAACACGCACTTCATTTAATTTGTGCTGTTAAAAATAATTTAATAACCCACTGAATTATAGCTAATGTAATTACACACATGCAATCCCCCCAGCACTGGGTCGTCTGTCTGAGCCCTATGTGTTTTGAAAGTCTGGTGATGCACCTGCTGTGACCATTGCTCAGGGGTTAAAAGAGTCACTCACCACCTGGGATCAGTCAGAGGACAAGCAAGTTTGCATAACAGAAGCGGAACTATTGTTGTGAAAGCCACCAGATGAATGGATGGGCAAGATTACAGTGTTTGGGAGACAGACTACATCTAAAAATAAGTATGTATGTCTAAATAACTTCTTTACCTAATGTATACTGACATACATAGAACAGCCGGTGTAGGAGAAATAACTTTACCCACAGCATAGCATATGTACCAGTGACAGACTGTGACATGAATCAATCATATGCAATCATATTGCTGACTCAAACTCTATTCCATATTTTTTGGACGTTGCCCAAATGTTTTGATTATTTTGTTGTGTAAACTTGCAGATATCGATAGCTCAAGACTCCACCTTCCAAGGTATCATGGGCCACATTTTCAATAGAGCCCCCCGGAGAGTTATGCAAGTGTGAAGACAATTGTTCCGGAACTGCAACAAGTTTCTGTGCAGTTCAGGCACACATATTACTTGATTTGCATGCAATTGACAGCCCCAATCCTACGTGGTACGTCGCAAATATGCCGGTGTAAAATAAAATCCTTTGGAAATTATGCAAACTAAAATAATTCTATCAAGTGTTTTATTCTCACTCTTGTAATGCAAACTAGCTTTAAGTTACTTTGAATGGACAAATATTATGTGGCTGAGGCTAAGGGACCATCTTAAAAGTCCAATTGGCCGAACACATTGTTTAGGGATTATTTTCCTTCACAGCAATACAATAATAGTGTTATTTTGCCAACAGGCATTATTTGCACCACATTTACAATTAGAGACACACATTAAACCTAAATTATTTTCCAGATCATTTGGAATAAATGATGATCCAAAACACCAGTACTTCTAAAACTTAAACATGATTCAGTGAACTACCTTTTCCAAAGTGCACCCATTAGAATTTCTGTTTTTCATTTCACGAATTTCACATGAATGCGTGTGAAAATGAAATTATACAAATAATTGTCCTATTTCCTAATCCTATTAACAAAAGTAAATCTACTAAAATATCAGGTTATGAATTCATTAAGAGCTTTAACAACAAAAACATAAGTAGAAAATGACAGGCTTGTTTCAAAACTTGAAAAACTGTTTGTACATCTGTTGCTTCTTTGGAGGGGAAGTTACTGAAAAATTTATAGAAAATATTTTTTTCCACTAACATGCTATGTCATCGGTATTGCACTTTCATGGCGGTCCCTAAACCACTGACATCATCATATATAATAATTATTAACTATATGTATTACTTTATTACACACACACACACATACATACATACACATACATACATACACATATATATATATATATATATATATATATATATATATATATATATATATATATATATATATATATATATATATATATATATATATATATATATATATATACACACACACACACACACACACACACACACACACACACACACACACACACACACACACACACACACACACATATATATATTATATATTGTAACTATTGGCGAGCAAACTCTGAATGTCAAACGTGAAACAAAATTTACTCTGGTTAAATATTTTTTATTTAACCAGAGTAAATTTTGTGTAAACACAGGAACAAAACAAGCAGTTATCAAGATGTCTTAATCTGTACCTAATTTTAGCAAAAACAACCTTTACTGTTGTATTGCCCAGCCCTACATACACCCCAATATGAGGTTAAACATTTTTTGTTAGTCCCAGACTGCATTTTTAATTAAGAGTATTTTTATGTACACTTACGTAAACTTTACAGACAAAATGAGGGGGCATTGCACAGGAAAAAGTTCTCAACCACATACTTTACTCATTGTGTTGAACTCCTACTATAGTTTACCTACAAACCTCCTTCAGACAAGGAATAAAACATTAGTTTTGTGTATTTAACATTAAAAAAAATGCAATCATCGACTACTACTGTAACTACAGTTGGACATTTCCCGAAGGAACACCTTTACTCGCAATGACACCTGAATGTTAACACGTTTGACAGCTCTGTGCCATGTCACACGTGACCCTCATCTGCCTTGTTCAACTGCGGGTAAATAATTTTATAAAACAAATGGACACCCTGTGTGAGCAATGTAGCTTACAGCCATCTCAAATTGTGCCAAACCTGTTGGATTTGAAACTTTATGGAACCAAGCTAAGGTTATTAGCTATTAAGTAGGCAGCTGAATTCAGCAAAAGTTGTTCACGTTAAATTCAAACGTTCATCTGTTAGATAACACTCTTACTTTCAGGAGGGATTTTAAATGATGCCAAAGACCGTGTCCTTCTATGCAACGGCATGTCTCATAACGTTAGCGAGCTGACCAGTTACTTGTTGGATAGTTAGCATCTAGCTAACCTTAGCTTGTTAGCCAACTAACTTACTAGGTTTCACAACACACATGTAGCTAGCTAACTAAATCTGGGGGTTTTCCTTCACAGCTTGCTGGTGAGCTGAAACGCAGAATTCCAGAATGGTGAGAATGAAATGGGGGTATTGAGGGGTACTGAGCCTCTCACTTGGTTGATGGGCTATTAATGGGCTAGTTAGCTAACGTTAGCATGCCTACCTTGACAGAGTCCACCGGGTACATCACAGTGTGCTCCAGTATTCCAGCCACGGCTCCTGCTGTCATGTGGATTGTCAATGAAGCATGAGGAGGCAAACTCTCGTAGTCACCGGCATCGACTTCCGAAGGATCTCCATCTTTACCTTTAATCTCTGACATCTCCAAGTTTGCCACCACTGAATCAAGGCTTAACTCCATACGGGGTAGACTGGTCAAAATGAGACCTTTACAGAATCGGCGGCATGGATAACCACAACATCATCACTGAGATGCAGCGCGTAGGTGACGTCAGAATACACGATCGCTGTCTAGTTTGACCAATCAACATGTACAAAACCAAAAATCAAGCGGGACCAGCATAAGAAATTGGCCAATGAAAAGTAGCCCTGCTTACCAATTCGACATTTTATAATAAAAATATGACAAAAACAACTACCCTTATTAAACCATAGCCTTACAACCCTACACCAGAATATTACAAATGTCATGACATCATATAAGTCGATGAACTTGTTATGAAAGATGAGTTAAGAAATAGCACTTTCTAATTTTGTGTAATGGTGATTGTTCTTTTTTTTCTTTCACAGTTACTTAACGAGGTAGGTTGATTGAGAACCAATTCCAATTTTCTATGATCTGTCATTTAAAAACAAGACAACACTGTACATAGAAATACAGTCAAAAGTAGAAATAAGTACAAATGGACAAATAATATATACATATATAAAATTTACCAATAAATGTTTTCATAGTTTAATATAAATGGCACCTCTTAGCATGAAGGTCTCAAGAATGCTGACTAAATTATACTTGCACTGGCTTGTTTTATAAACAAGCCAGAGCAAGTAGTCCCTAATATGAATGCATATTGACTCTAGTCCCTAATATGAATGCATATTGACTGGGCTTGGTCGTGATGCTAATCAATCACATAGTAAAGTAAGGTGGTCGTTGAGGGAGGTGCCTTGGTCTGGGTCTGTAGATTAGCAGGGTTGTGCTTTAATTATCACTCAACATCTGTTGAAAACATGTTAATACAGCAATCTGAAACAGACAATGTTCAACCTCACCCTTTTATGTAGAAATGTCACTGCAACAGTGCAGTTTCCTATATGGTTTTACCAGGCAAAAACCCTGTTTGATTAAAAATTGACATTTGTTGCTTTTAAGCTGTTACAACTATTAAAAACATTTGATTCTCTGTTCAGTGTAACCAATTTTATTATGAATACATTTATTCACAACAATAACAGTTATTGGCAGCAATAACTTTAAAATTTATATTATTTAAAAAATGTATTCGTTGTTTAATTAGCAAGAATGATTACCTCTAGTCACTACTGAAAGATCCAGTTATTTTGAGCAAACACATACTGTCTAACTGATCCAGTAATTCCAACCAATCAGCTATTTTGCCCAAGATCCAAATTAGTTGTAAATGCAGCCAGAGTAACCTATCACTTAGTTAACATTTGTATGTTATTAAAAATATGCCAGCTAATTTGTCATGACATAGCATTTTCTAAAATGCATTTATGTTCTATGCAATTACATTATGCAATGACAGATGCACGTCAGTAGAAGGCTCTGATTGAAAAATGTATGGTGCAATGTCACCATGTAAGACTTCCAAGCTATTGTGTTGACAAGCCAAGATGACATGCCATTGTGTTGTGTTGTGTAATGTAAAGTTAATTAACTTGCTAGCTAGCAGGACGCAGTCAATCTACCCCAGTGTTTCTCAAACCTGCTCCTGGGCGCCCCCCTGCCCTGCATGTTTTATATCTCTCCCTGCTCTGTCACACTTGATTCAAATGATCAGCTCATTATCAAGTCCTTCATGAGCTACATCAGGTATATTAGGGCAGGGAGAGATCTAAGACATGCAGGGGAGGGGGCGGCCAAGAGCAGGGTTGAGAAACACTGGTCTACCCGGCTAATGTTTGGAAAACATTCGGAGTGGAGGGGGAGGGACTGGGCCAAAGCAGGAAGTACGGTCTCCACAGTGTTCTAGTCCTTCAGAAAAAGGAAGAATGCTGATATCTTGAACATTTACTTGAACATTGCTGAAAGACATCCAATGGCTCAATCAATCAAGGACAACCGCACAACTACACACAAATTGACTTGTAGTGCAATCGGTATAACATGATAAGAGGCTTTGCAAACTAAAAGAAAACTTTTAAAATACTTTATTTTTTCATGTCCTTTAATAAATAAATTTATTAAAGGTTTTATGTCCTTTAATAAATGTTCTGACATAATAAAGTGTATTATTTAGCATGCAAATTCCATTGCCACACTCCTTCTGGACAGCTATTTGTGAGTCATCCTGACTTAGAAACCTCTCATAAACGATACAAATAACTTAAGGGTCTCCCAGGGGTGAAATGAGTCTGAAATGCTCCTGAAGAGATTCCGAGATTCAGATTTTTCCTACTCCAACCAACTGAAAATGTAATCAAGACACTACTTTTCCTGTTTTTCTAACCTACTCCATATTTCCAAGGCAGATGAAATTGATAACAAAAGGAAACAAAAATGTCTTGATTGCATATACATTGTTGTGCGGAAGTGTTGAAATCCCAGACCAATTCTTAAATTTTACTGAATTACAAATAGTACATTGACCCTTTTGTTCTTTTTGATGTTTTATTTTAAAATACTGACAATGAAAATTGATTATTGTAAGATGAAAATGGTTTTGTGCAGAAATATGTCCAAGAAAAATAAAAACTGAAATATGTTGATTTCAAAATTATTCCATAATTGTCCTATAATTATAATGTCTACCACTCGGTTATCACAGGGGTTGTCCTGGTACACTTCTGCTGTGGTTCATCTCTCTTTCCTGTGAGGCCACTGCAGCCCTCTAAAATACGGCACATTTGGAAAGTGTTGGACAGGCCCTATTTCCCCATCTTGCTCTTATGTTTTCTATTGGTTACCCTGGGCTTGCTTGCCTGGAGAAGGAGGAGAAGGATGAATGCTCCTTGCAAGCCCAAGGCCTTGAGAGTTAGACCTGTGACCTGGCGACTGGAAGGGTTGCCCTCTCCGCAAGGACGGATCTACATTCTATGAGGCCCCAGGGCACAAGTGTCTTTGGAGGCCCCCTCACCTACCACCGAACTCACAGGTTGGTGTCCCCCCATGTAAAACCGCTACTTGTCCTCTTAGATTTTCACGTTAATTATGGAAAAATGTTTTTTTCCGTAATATTAACTCTCTTGTTTCCTTTTCTTTTCGAAGCACCGCTGTTGCAGCATTATTGATACATAATCCACAAAAGAAAAAACTACAACCCTAAAATTACTTACTGGATCGATGCCATGCTAAGTTAGACAAAACTGACATTTGTCACTCTCACAATTTACAAACAGAAAATTTAATTTCATTGGAAGAAAATATGCATATCAGAATGCTTTCATTGGTTTAACAGAAAAATTATATTAATTTTTATTGAAATATAACAGTGGCCTACAATTGCCTTCCTGCACAATTTCTGCACAATTTTATTTTAGGAAATTTACCAATTATTTCAAATCCTACTAATCTGCATTGGTATAGCCTAAATGTTATTAAAATTATATAATGTACTTGTAAATCAAGGTAGTTTTAAGTAAATATTAAAAATTATACTTATATTAAGTCATTTAGCAAAGACTTTATTTTATCCAAAGTGACTTACAAGTGAGGCTGAGAACATCATAGGATACAACTACTACATCACCTACAAAATTGCTCTGAACACCAATAATAATAATCAATATATTTTAATTATTATTGGCTCACATTCATGGAAATACAGTATCTGGGATGTGGTGGAGCCCTGGAGGTCAGGGGCCACTTGACAGACTGAAGGGAACACATATTCAAGCATTATCTATCACAGTAGATTGTCCCAGGGGCCTCGGACCTTTATTGTCCATTTTTGGAGTATGTTGGAGCCCAAGGCCCCATTTGCCCATAATCCGGCCCTACCTCTCCGGCTACAGCCTGGCTTGGAGCAAAGCCCCAGATTGGCCGATGCATGTGTCTGGGACTCCCTCAGTCCTGTTCCCCTGGACCTTCCGGTGTGTGTGCATCTGTACTTTTGTCTTCTTGCTCTTTGAGAGGATGGATTGTGGCTGTCAATAGATATCAATCAATATCCTTGCGCACGGCACAGAAACTTTTGACGTTCCGAAATCAGTGAACGCAGGTGTATGCTAAGTATGTATAGCACAGAAGATGGGGCTCCCAGCTGCTACAGCCCTGTAGGGCCTTAACATGCGTGCTTGTATTAGTTTTCACAAATATGTGTGATGTATACATGTTCTCTCTGTCACCTGGTTATATTCATAACTCAAGGTCTACACAAAGGAAAGAAATGACTATAACAAGGATAGATTTACCTTACCCTTGGCCTCCTCCCGTGAATCATTATAGTTGCTTTCACATTTTCTGGACAAAACCCTCCCACTTTTGTAGGATCAGGGGTCAGGCTGTAAATCTGAAGGAAAATGATGACCAAAAAGCATTCTACAGAAGTAGAGAGAAATGAATGCATACATTACGAAAAGGTTGTAAAATAATATCTAAGTGTTTGGATAATATTGTCCCTTTTATATAAGGAACTCAATATTGTCTCCCTATTGATGTATAAATCATTTCTACTATGGGAGTTGGCCCACTGTTCCAAGTTAAGATATTCCCTACATAACAGTATGGCATTTGGCCTGGTTTGATTGAAAGCAGAAGACAGCAATAAGCAATAATACACCATAAAATAGAATGTTTACAGTATACCATTATAGTGACCTAATTATTGACGATAGCCTTCTTATGTTTATTGATTTCTAAAAAGTTTTTGACACTGTAAAGCATGTATTTATGATCAAATCAATGTTTTTTTGGGTTTGGCGATATGTTTTTAGTGTAGTCCAAACTTTATATAGTGGCTGTACTAGCTCTGTGAGGTTAGCTCATGGGATGTCTCAAACATTTCATATTGGTCGTGGAATTAGGCAACGTTGCCCAATTAGTCCACTCTTATTTTTATTGGTTACCTAAATAATGTCTTCATATCAAGAAGGGAACATTTCAAGGTATAACAGCACTTGCCATGGTATTTAAATTGTGTCACACTAGCTGATGCCGCCACTATATTTTTGAGGGACAGAAATTAGGTTATTAAAAGTTGCCTCTATTGAGGAGTTTTCTGCAGTGTCAGGCTCAAGAATGAATATGAATAAATCTTATTTCCATTAAAGGATTGTTGGTATTATTATATGCAAGGTTGATACATAAAGATGTAATTTGAATTTTAACCCAATTATTGAGCATACAAAAAAGAAATGGAACCTCTGGCTGCTAAGGGATATCTCATTATATGGTTGGATTTCATTGTCGAAAGCTGAAGGGTTATCTAGATCGGCATGTGTCACTGTCCCTTGACTTGCCACACAAAGTTATCATGGATTTAGATCAGATTCTTTACAATTTTATTGAGGAATAAACCTCATTATTTACGAAAGGATATTCTGAGTAATGTCCAAGAACAAGGACTTTAAGTTTTAGATTTTAGTACTTGTCAATCAATCAAATTTATTTATGAAGCCCTTTTTACATTAGCAGTTGTCATAAAGTGAGCAAGCAATAACAGTGTTGAAGCATAGTGGCTAGGAAAAACACCCTAAAAGGGGATGAAATTTAGGAAGAAACCTAGAGAGGAACCAGGCTTGGAGGGGTGACCAGTCCTCTTCTGGTATCATCTTGATCTGCCAGGAGGACTTTGGACAGGGACAACTGCAAGTCTTTTGAGCCTGGGCCAGGACTTCATGTCATAAGTTTAAATGGAGCAGGGAACAAGGAAAATTTAGAGAGTGAATTCCTTAGATTTACAAGGATTTACAATGGAGAAGGAGAACTGTCCCTACTCCCCCGGCACAATAATATAGCAGCGTAAAACCTTGGGGCTGAGACATGGGGGTCCAGTGACACTGTGGCCATATCCAAGGGAGGCCCCGGTCCGGGCCCAACAGGCAGGAAGTCAATCACCCACATTGCCAAGCATCAACCAAAGGGACACCCACCCACCGCACCCACCCTGAATGAATGAGTATTGTCAGCAGAGTTCACTCCAATAGCTCAATGGGCACAACGGAGAGACAAGTTGTTGACTCTGCCCCAAATGGCATTGGTGAGAGGGTATCCCAATGGCGATGAGCCCTCCTGGCAAGACAGCAAGGGTGGACAGTATCAAGCCTTTCCGTTAAGTTTCAGACAAACTTATTCTCTCAATTTCTTAATACTGTACTGTGCTCCAGGTCATATTCAATGCCACGGAAATATTCTTGTATTATACCCCTCATTGGTAGTGATGGGATGCGTGAAACCAACGGTTCCAGGCGTGCTTTCAAATGCCAACCCAGTCTGCTTGAAGCAAAAGGTCCGAGGCTTGCATCCATGTAACAACACCATCCGAAGCTTCGTTTGATTACGTGTTTTTTCCAGAGCCTCTTGTAAAATGCAGGCTTCTACGGTTGTTCAATGCCAGAGACTTTCTAACCCCGACCTCTATAGGTCACGTTAATAATTTATTTGAAACTCATGTCAGAACTTGCTCCTCTGTGATGGAACAGCCAGTAGCGTTGCGGACTCATCAGTCAGTAATCAGTAACAGGTAGGGGTGAGTTCAGCAAACTTTCTGAGATGAAATGATACTGTATACAGTCATTCAAATAATTTGTTTAATTTAGTGTCTTATGACACTTTTGCCTTTATAATCCAAAAGATTACAATGGATGCAAGGTTCAAAAAGTTCTAATTCCCCTGCGCCAGGAAGTCTTGTCGCTATAATAGAAAACATCTGTATAAACATTGTTATATTTGTGCCTGGCCAGCAGGTGTTACCACTGTGCAGTGAGTTCAAAAGCCTCATTACAATTAACATTTATTTGGGCCAAGTTGAAAACCCCAAATGCTTCAGAAAGCTTCAATTTTCCATCACTATTTATGTCTTCGATGTGGCATGTTAAAAAATTGTACTGAACAGCTATCTAATGTTCAAGTCAAAAACAACATTAGCTAAAAGACAAAGGCAATCTCCCTCCTTATAGTTAAAAAAAAACAAAAAAACGTGACTACTAGTCACTGACTACCCCCAAATATGTCAGAGTAAAACTCTGCTTGTTGTACCTAGCTTACAGAATGTGTTGATAAGCTGTTTTCACATTTTGGAAATATGATCTGGACAATTTAAGTGTTCTGGGATTTGGAGTTATTCTTTAAGAGATCTCTCCCACATTACCTCTGGCCACCTAATTTTTCCCCATCACAACACAAATAAACCCATGTACGGTATTTTTTAGCTTGATTTACAACAAGTCTCAAAACATTTTATTATTCAACAGCAATGGTATTGCTGATAAAATGATTTTGCTTTGGAAACTGTAAATTGATCTCTGTACACCCTTTAAAATAAATATGTACTACAGTATGCACTTTTATAATCTATGCTCTTTACAACAGTGATATCACAGCTTTTGAAAGAAAGCCCTGTGTGATTGAAGGTATAAGTTGGCATTTTAAATGAATTCATCTGCAGCCCGTCTCACTCAAACCACTGAGTTTAGGAAACAGCAGACATTTTACCTTACACTAGCTCTCAACACTATGTAAATTTAAACAGCATCTGTCCAGTGATAAGACAAAAATAAATAATGCACTATTCAACCTTTGCTAAACGCTACCTGTTCTGTAATAGCGGGCAGAACAATAAACAGGGGGAAAGAAAAGAAAACTAGACAAAAATATAACTTAGAAGAGTGGTTTCTCAAGATCTGTGAGTAGTTACAAGTATTTAAAAAAAAAACAAAGGTAAAGAATAAGCAGTGACAGACTGCACTATTTGGAGAATACATTGTGCACACAGATCCACCATAAAACCATTAAACATCGACTGATCATGCACCCACAGAAGCCAGACAACAACACCAGAAGAAAATAAATGACACAGAAATAAAATTGCATTGGACAATGTGACTCTATTCAAGTATTGAGTAAGTTCATACACCATTTACTCTAAACAGTAACTGTTTAACCATAAACCCGAAATATAATCCATTTAGAATGATTCGATTCTGTTATTTTCCATCAAGATGACAGTAAATTACAAACTTTAAAAAAAATTTGTTTTACAACTTTGGGTAAGTTATAAAGCAGCTGCCATTCAAACCTTACAAGAAGCTTTAACAAGCCTGTATGACTGATCAAAGTACTGTATGGACAAGATTTGGCTAACCCAAACAAAGAATAGCTTCTTCATGAACATCAAACCACCCCTACCTACTAGCAATAAATGCCCTTAAGTGCTGCTGATGAAACTCAGATGTTGATTTCCAGAGAAGGGTGAGGGGATCAATAAACCCATCAACTTCAGGACTCACTTGTGACATGAATAATGCAATTCATGTTCCACTTTTTAATAAAACATCCATAAATTCTAATTAATCTTGTCTGTCATTTCCAACAACAAACTTCAGTATAGTTAAACATTTAATTGATATTTTAATTTGGGATGTTTTTCATATTTTACATGCATAGTCTAAGCACATGGCATATCATACAGCATGCGCACTCCAAACATATCGAGGTGCATGTCGAGATATCAGCTTGTTCTGAAACTGGTTGCATTGCTGGTACCGGAGGTTCAAATATACCCTTAATCATTTTCATTCCATCATCTTTGGGACATGTGCAAATGTGGAGGTGCATGTCAACATGCAAATGGCGGGCCAACGTGGTGATCTGAGATTCACTTTATACCTAATTCACATTTCCAGAAACAAACAAAATATAATTGGAAATAAATTAACAAAAAGACAATCTCATGGCATATTCAAGTACGCAAACAACATCCAAAACCTCAGTCTCTTTCAGTGCTCTATGATTTCTCTATTCACTGAAGTCATTTAAAATCAAATTCAGGTGTAGTCCTTTTTCGCCATTACCAGCTAGCAAATAAAGGCCTTAAAGGTGCAGGACAATAAATGGTTGAAGGGAAGCTGGTTTTGGAGTGAAAGAGTTGAAGTCTAGAGGGTGATAGGAAGTGGGGTGGATCCGAGACCCTCCTCGAGCCACTTGGCAGAAGGTGTCGTGCAGCGCTGCATGGTACGACTATGGATACGCCGTAGGCGCAGCAAGTAGAGCAGGATGGACAGCAGGACAACCAGGAAGCAGGCCAGGAACAAATAGTAGTTGTTGACAAAGGAGAAGCTGTGTCGCCAGTGGGAGTGGATTCCTTTGAGGCTCTCTTGCTGAATATCCCTTTCAAGAGGAACATAAAATAATCTGAGCAAAGAATATTTTACATTCTTTAATTTCACCCATCATATAAAAAGCAAAACAATTAAAATATTTGTATTGAATTGCAAATCGTATATTTACTTTTCCGTTCTCTCTGATATTTCTTTTGAAAACACTGACACTCAATTATTGTATGCAGTCATCGGTTTGATTTTGGGAAATATTTCTAAGAAAATAAACTGGAATGTCTTGCTTCTGTAAGTAAGCAATCTGCATGCTTGGCAAGCTCCCAGATTAAAAGAAAATGCCATAACAAGGACACAATTAACTTCAGCCATCATCTTTGAACCATTAACGTTACTGCCACAATTTATGGATAAAAGACCCACTGTTGAGTGCCCCACGTCGTCCTTCAGATTTAGAACCTGACTAACAGAAGTTCGATAATTAAAGTCCTACAAATGCACAGGCTAGGAAAAGGTTACAAAATAAAACCCACATCACTTTGAAGGAGCTACAGAATTCAGGGGCTGGGAGTGGAGTAATTGTGCACCAACCTGTCAAATCGAGGTATTAAAATAGGGCTGTAACAAATCGATAAAAATCATTAATAATAAAAAAGTCAGCATTGAATTTACTTATTTGAAAAATAAAAAAACATGACAGACTGAGGAAACTGTTGCTCAGCACCATAACCTTGTCTTAAAGTACGGTCTTTTCATAGAGCTCCTTATTAGTTTGGCATCATGCAATATTTTTTTTTTTCATCAAATGCTTGAGTTGTGCATTAGCATAACACCACAGCACCACTAAAACCAGTGGCCTACTTGTGTGCTTGGAGTTCTTTTACAGTCAAGCAGCGCTTGATGGCTAAGTATTGGAAGTAAAACCAGTTTTTTTAAAAGCACTTTCTACTCAAATGCATTGCTGAGTAGGGCAATAAAGGCCCTGCAGGACACTACAGAACAATTAACACAACAGTCTGCCAATCCGAAGCGCACAACCACATCAACCAATGAATAACTTGCAAAGAGCCCAGACCTAAATCACACAGAAAACATGTGGCCTGACCTGCAGCGGGGTGTGCAGTCTAACCCATCGACAGTTAATTTCTTATTTCTAAGTTTATTTCTTATTTCTAAATAAACTGTCGATGGCAGTCTAACCCATCGACAGTTTATTTCTTCAATAAATAATTTGCTTTTCACTTAAATATTGTTGGTTACAAGATCTTATTAAAGCTGAAAAAAAGTTCTCATAATACATCTCTTGATTTCAGCCTTCACTTAAAGAAAATCTGAATCAGAATGGTGTGTAGAGATTTAAAAAATACATGTCACAATGTTCAGGCATGATAAAGTGTGATAAAGCAAGTGTTCTTTTACCTTAAAGGTAAAAACCGGGTTCGGTAAAGGATGGCTCCTAGGGTCCATTGTACCTCTTTATCATAGACTAAAAGAGCAGTCCTCAGGTTTTTATAGTCTTTAGGAAAGGAGAAGCCTGAATGGAATACCTCAAACATCCAAGCTGATTTGAAACACTGGTACCTGCTCAGAAGACAAATGTTAACATGAACTCTCCATGGCAACACTTTAGTTTTACTGCACTCAAGATTCACTAAAATAGCCAGTGCTGGGACTTACTTGAGCCTGTGAACGTCAGCGTGAGAAGCATACAAGCCAGAGTCAAATCGCTCTTTCAGGGTTCTCCACTGGGTGGCACAGTAACTCTGAAGATGAAGTACATGCCGATTGTAAACACAGCACCATCTCACTGATATTAGCCTAAGCTTTGTGAAATATGTGCATTTTACATGTAGTTTTGAAGAGGTGCTGCTGGTAAGAACTTACCTTGGCAGCACTGGCATATTTTGAAGAGTTAAAATCCCCACCCATGCGCAATACATCTTCTGTGCAATAGTAGAACTCTGAGAACCCGTAGAACTGGCTGTTGTGGTAGTCGATGGGAGGCTGGTAGACCCCACTAAGGGAGGAGTGGGTCTCGTTGGTGCGATTGAGAAAGGGCAGAAGCAGCTGTCTGCAGAGATCAAAATCCCCAGTGCCGCGCAAGTGGAGTTTTTGTGTGGCTGCGAGCACCTCATCCTGCAGGTCTGTGGGTAGACATGGGTCCAGTATGGGGGACTCTGCTGTTTCACCTACATGCTGACCCAGGAGCCTGAACCAACCAACTCAAGATGAGCTCTTCATAAAAGGCCTCAAACAGCACCGAAGAAAGTCAAACTAGTATGATCTTTACTATAATTAGCCTTCATATCATATGTTGAATTTTCTTACTTGTTTTTAGAAAGTGTGTTCCTGACAATGCTCTCCTCGTATCTTTGTCGAGCAGCATTGCCTCCAAAACCCAGGAAGGTGGACACGTACACACGGTAGACATGCTCTGTCCGGTGGGCATCACATCCCAGATTGAACTCTGCAAGCAAATTCTTTGCAACTTCCTCCTATTTAAAAAAAAGCATTCAATGTCACCCAGCAAATGGTATTCTCACTATTATCTAGGCCATCTTTCTATACTAATACTAAACTATGAATTGATGAGGGTAAGACTGCATGTATAACAACCGCATAAAGAAATCTGGATTTAGAAAGTTGTGTATAGGAATAGCCGTAGGTGTGTTATGTTAAAAAATAACATTCAAAAATGATAGAGCAGGTCTAGAATATTTGGAACAATTTAGAGGGAAACCTGGGTGTGTTTGAGTGAAGGCTCTTCTACATCATGTGATTTTCAAGTTTCTAAGGCTGCATTTACAATAACCAAACAGTTCAGCTCTAAAAAAAAAAAAATATCAGCTGTGAATAGATCTGATGCAAAACAGACCAATTAGCGGAAAATGCAACCAAACACATAAGGGCTATTATAATGCTATGAAGCCATGCAGCAGACTTATTTACAGCACACCTCCAACAGACCACCCTGAATGGAGGACTTCATCTCCATAGGTCAAACATGATGTTCACAGCTTTAACCAAGGAATGAGATTGATGGGGGGAAGAGAAAAGAAAAGGTAATAAAAACTAAAACGGATCACAAAAAGGGAATTTTTTTCTGGATAATAACCTGTTGTGGAGAAGCAAAGCTTACAGATTTGGGCACTTCGTATGCTATCTGCGTGGAGACACCGCCCATATCCAGAACACCTGCAGTCCGTTTCCTCACTATTGCCTCTTGCTGGTCACCTCCAGGGATCTGCACCTCAACTACTACATCCCTTTCTATAGGACGGAGAGCAGAACAATTCATGGGTCCCATTGAAAAAGGCAATGGAAAGGAGAAGCCCCGACTGCAGTGTGCAGTTCGGGGCGGGGCTCAATGTGTTGGCGGAGTCAAATGTTTGATTCTGGCCACCATTTTTTTTTGTCCATCTAAGGTTTGACAGTCACACACTGAATACGAACACATGTTTGTGCAAGGCACACATTGAATACAAACGTATTTCATTTTTGAAGATCATAAGCAATATATAAAGTGGTAACACGTGTTGTAACACTTTTTGCTTCATACTATATTTGAGACAAGCTACTGATATTGTTGTTTGACTCCGCCCACATTGAGCCCCACCCCAAACTGCACACTGTAGTCAGGGGTCCTTAATGGAATGGGAGAGAATGTCAGAGGTGAGTAAAGTATTATATTTAAAGGTATGAAGACCTTTAACACCAAATGGTCAAAAGCATCATTATTAAATACTTTTTATACTACCCTAACATTTTTTAAATAAAGCCCCATTCTTGACTTTTTGGAAACAATTATGTCACTATGTGGATGATATTCTTTGCTGTGTAACGGAGCACAAATCCAGGATCCCAGTCCTATTTGTATATATTAATAACATGCCTGGGGATGCAATAAGCAAGCCACTTAGTAGCTGTAGGTAGCTTGCTATGTTACCTGATAGCAAATATTAGCTGAGATAACAAACCCTCCTCTTTTAAGGTGATTTTATCTAGCTAGCTTAGCTAGTTAGATACGGGAGCTAGTAGGATACCAGAGAGCAAAATAGCCAGCTTCCAGGTTTATCACTTTGAATGTTCACCACTTACACAATAAGTCACTTGATTTATTATGTGCATAGCATCAACTGATCTGACCAGCCATATTTGTATACATACATATACTGATGATGGTTGGAAAAGATAATTGACATAATATAAAAAGCAAGAGCTTTAAAATGTTTAAAAGTTAATATGATAGTTGAATGGACCAATTAAGCCGCGTGTGTGATAAAGGTGGTATTAGGATATCAGAGCTAAAAAGCCAGCTTGCTGGTTATCACTTTGAACGTTCACCATTTCGACAATTTGGATTTGCGGTGAACTTAGCGGTCGCTAAACTGACAGTTCTATACGTATATTTACTGGACAGTCAGATAAAATAATTGCCATATTATGGAAAGACGAAAGTGTTGCAATGCCTCTAAGTGTGAGGATGGTTTTATACACCAATAAAGCTTCTTACTCAGGGTATGACACAGGCAGAGACATGGAAAGCATGGGCATCGTTGTTTCAACTTTTGTTTCTTTAGTCCTTGCGCATGTGTGTTACTTGCTAGAAAATGTACAGCAGTAAAGATTGGACAACAATTTAAAAAATGTAGTGAGGATATCAGCAGGCCAATGAAAATGACAGGTTTAATAAACAAGATGTTACAGTCACCTGCTCATTTTTTCCTATCATAGTAATTGGAGAAAAGAAATAGGAGTAACAAGGCGACTATTTTTTGTGGGCAAAGGCTACCCAACGTCACCATCTGCTGATTACATACAGTAATTTTTCAATGAAAACACGTTATTTCACATACGTTATTGTGCAACATTGATTCATAATTTGCTGTAGAAAGCTTGCTGAGACCGTTAATTTAAAAAAAAAAAAATCTAATACTGTACAGCTACATAGTGCAACAGCTATGGTTAGGCCGGATTAGATTTCTTGTTCATTTATTAAAAACATGCTTTATAAAGTCCTGTATGTTATCATACATTTCTACATTATTACTGATGTGTGAACAATTTTTCCAACCTACTATTAAAACGTTTATCCTGACCCATTTTTTTTTTGGGACTTTTCCGAACTGCACTATGTCCCAATAGCTCCAAGAGGGTGGAGCTATTTGGGCATCAAATAGAATTATATATAAGGCATAGATGGGACATATATGGTTACAACCCATCGATTTCTTGACACAGTTAAAGTAGCCAATTGGCTGGTTTAGAATTTTGTTCTGGAAGTTCCGCCTACAAGGTTGGAGATGTTTGGACATTCTATGGGCTGAGTTGTTAGAGCACATCAGTCAGCTGAGAAAAAAATATTCTAAATTTTTTCTGACTGCAGAACATTTGCAATACTAGTTTCATAAGCATCGGTGAATACATATCCTAATGTTAGGTTTCAATTTACATTATAGATGTACATTACAGTAAGTACTTACCACTGTCCACATGATTAAACCGTCCAAGGACAAAGTTGATTCCAATCCATGCATACACACCTATCCAAATACAAGAAAGGTTAAATCATATAGTGCATTTAGCAAGTCTTTGGACATTGACAAAAGTTGGTTGTTTTGGCTCTATTTTCAAACATATTGGATTTTCGTGACTTTTCGTGATATTTGAATTTGGAGTCTGTTGCGGTTGTCTTTAAAGTTGAGGAGCAAAGTCTCAATGCCAGTAAAGCAGATTGTTCATCACGAGGTTGAACAATCAGAATAATTTTACCGGAGACAAAATATTAGGTGTATCAAAATCAACTGTTCCTTAATTCATGATGTTAACATTAAGTAAACGATTCAACGTTTATGGAAGTTTATGAACACCATCAAATTAAAGCTGACTCTGCACTTTAACCACAGTCATTGTTTCAGTTGAAATCTAAAGAGCTGGAGTAAAGCTAAGAAAACAAAACTTGCGTCAGTGTCCAAATACTTCATACAGAATATTCCAGCATAACGGTTACACATTTTCTAAAACTAGCATGGTGACATCTTCCATCGGAATAGGCAGTTTTTAGCTTGCAGGTACTCAAGTTAACTCACCTTCCTGCTTGCCTGAAATTACCTCCACATGGGAATCAGAAAAGAGGAAGTTAAAATGGACAGGGATGTCTGTCCGTAGGTCCTCCAGAAGTGCTTCCTGTTGACTGAAATGGAGTATACAAGACAAATTCCAGGTTAAACAGTGGTTAAAAAAATAAACACGTAGCAGCTTTCATCTCTATATACTTTTCATTACATGTTGTGGGTATCTACCTGTCAGAGAGCACCCTCATTCCAGCTGTGCACAGGATGTACAGGGGGGTCTCTTGGTGTTTATGTTTGGGGATGTGCTGGGCAGCAAAACTTAACAAGGGGTGGATGTAATCACTGGCTTTCTCTGGTGATTTTGCCAGCTCTGAAATACCTAAACAAAATAACACCACAAATGGGCTTGGATGGTATATACTGTATCCAAGAATATTTGGAAATACCCACAGGACAGTTTTCAAAAGGCAATACTGTTGTAACCATTTTAAGTTCTTTCATACATTTAAATATTGGTTGCAACTAATTTGTGCAACACAATAGGAGTTAACGGAGGATTGTATTTAATCTGGATTTTAAAACTACCTATCCATTTGAGTACTTTGAAGTATTCAATTTGGATCTCATTTAAGATGAACTGAGGTGAAGTGGAAAACTGTCCTGTGGTCTGACGAATCAAAATTTTAAATTATTTTTGGGAATCATGGACACCGTGTCCTCCAGACTAAAGAGGAGATGGACCATCCGGCTTGTGATCAGCGCACAGTTCAAAAGCCAGCATCCGTGATGGTATGGAGGTGCACTAGTGCACACAGTGACTTGGGGGGTGACATTAAGCATCATTAATGCTGAACAATATACAAGATTCAATACATACAGGATTCAGAGCAGCATATGCTGCCATCCAGACAACGTCTTTTTCAGAGAAGGCCTTGCTTATTTCAGCAAGACAATGCCAAACCACATCCTGCACGTATTACGACAGCATGGCTCAATAGTAAAATAGTCTGGATGCTAAACTGGCCGGCCTGCAGTCCAGACCTGTCACCCATTGAAAACATTTGGCGCATTATGAAATGAAAAATACAACAAAGGAGACCCCGAACTGTTGAGCAGCTGAAATCCTATACCAAGCAAGAATACAATTCTACAGGGATTACATTTCACTTTCAAAACAACAGCAATTGGTCTCCTCAGTTCTCAAATGCTACAGAGTATTTTTAAAATAAGAGGTGATGCAACACCATGGTAAAGATGCCCCTTTCCCAAATTTTTTGAAATGTGTTGCTGGCAAATTCAAAATGGCCTGTATTTTTCCAAAAACAATAACATTTCTCAGTTTCAACAACTGATATGTTGTCTTTGTACAATTTTAAATTAAATATAGAGAAAATGGGGAAAAATAAGCGATTTCATATTGCAGCCACCTGCAACTAAACCACAGGTAAGTTAAATTCCAAAAAAGGAAAATCACCTGCTTGAAATGTAAATATTTCTACTTCTAGAAGCTGCCAATAACATTTTCTGGGCCACTGTGGAGTTTGAGGGAAAAGCTAAGATTTTGTTAATGATTAATGTTTTGGTGCTTGGGTGCCAATACTTTTGGCCAGGACTGTATAGTTGTTAATTTATGCAAAATAATCCTGTAATATTTGATCAAAGTTTTTAGGAATTTCAAGTTGGGATAGCCTAAACATTTGAAATATACTTTAGTGCGCAGCATGCCTGTAGCCTGAACACTACGAGAGTTACTATTAGTGGAATATGCATAATTTATACTAATTATCAAAATGTTTGCAAATGAATATGGTCATACTTGAGCAACCTTTCTTGACTTTGGAGTTCAGATAGCGAAACATGTCAAATGGTTGATTCAGTGTCACTAGCTTCAACCATTCAAGAGTTACTGTTAGTGGGTTAATGTAAGCTAATTATGCAAATATTTTAAGGAAAGAATGATGATATTAAAGTCCGGACACTGCCCAACTCTTAACACAAAGTCATAAGACTGTTAGATGGTATGAGTTAACCAATCGCACCTGGTTTGATCTTCATGACCACTGGTTTCCTGTGCTGGTCTCTCATCTGTCGGATGTCGAGCAGATCATGGGGATTACCGTTGTGCCGTGGCCAACAGTACACAAACACCCTGGAGCCACTGCTACCACAGTCCACCACCAGACCATAGTTCAAGTTGGGATTGCTGGTGTCAGTGGCCTCAACATCTGTGACCCTTGCCAAATGTCTAGCGACAAGGGAATGAAAAATGAAAATTGTAAGCTAATGTCAGGTCATCATTTACTTCTGTCTTTAGAAACAGAAATATATGTTATCCTCTAATATGCTGCTAGTAATGACTCGCCTGTGGAAGTTTTCTTTTCTGATCCAGCTGCGCTGGACCTTCCCTGTTGCCAGCAACAGGTAAAGCAGTCCTAGAAATCCCAACACTAAACCAAAGAAGAGCAGCTGCCTGATTGAAGGTAGCAAGAGACGGGGAAGAACCTGCGGCGACATGCTGAAGTGCCAGAACGCTGGGAGGCATGAGAAGCTGATCCTGTAGGGAAAAGTCCTATATGAAGGCTCAACGATAGATTGTCAAGTCATAATGTTCCCAGGGTAATTATCAGTAAAGCTACCTCAGGCTGTTGTATATTTAAGCCAATCACATCAGACAATTATTTATTTTCAGCTTTAACCCAGAGGGCATAATGTTCTACCCACCCACCCGCACCTAAGTAGCGTGTTATTGCAAGGACACTGTTGTACACATGTAGGTACATTATAAATTTGATTAGTTCAGTAAAGCTATTCAGTAGATTACATAGCTACATGATCTGCAGGTATAGGCAGGTAGCATAGCATCTTCTAGATAGATGATGTAGGTCATTCTAGCTAATGAGTTATCACGTTGGGCTATTATTTCAGCAGACAAGAAACAGTAAGCTATTGCAATAAAACAGAATTATTTTCAGTTATGCATTAAAACGAATAATTCACAATAGCAGCACATTCACACACAGGACCAGTCAAGTTTGGACACATCTACTCAGTCAAGTATATTTTGTTATTTTTTTACTATTTTCTACATTGTAGAATAAGACATCTTAACATTAACTGTTCAGACAGGACTTCGTGAATGAGGCATTCATGGCTGTAATTGCTGCAAAGAAACCACTACTGAAGTATACCAATAAGAGACTTACTTGGGACAAGACATGAGAAATTGGTGGAAATCTGTACAATCTATATAATCTCTGCATGTGTGGTTTCCACCTTGAAGCATAGAGGAGGGGTGACGGTGCTTTGCTGGTGACACTGTCAATTTATTTAATTCAAGCCTGCATGGCTACCATAGCATTCTGCAGCGTTACGCCATCCCATCTGCTTTACACTTAGTGGTGCTATCATCTTTTCAAAAGGACAATGACCCAAAACACACCTCCAGGCTGCATAAGGGCTATTTGATAAAGAAGAGTGACAGAGTGCTGCATTAGATAACCTGGCCTCTACAATCAACCAACCTCCACCCAATTGTGACGGTATGGGATGAGTTGGAACAGAGAGTGAAGGAAAAGCAGCCAACCAACGCTCACCATATGTGGGAACTCCTTTAAGACTCCTTTAAGACTTTGAAAAGCATTTCAGGTGACTACTTCATGAAGCTGGTTGAGAGAATGCCAAGAGTGAGCTAAGTTGTCATCAAGGCAAAGGGTGGCTAGTTCAAAGATTCTAAAAATTACATGTATTTTTAGTTGTTTAACACTTTTTTGGTTTCTACATGATTCTATGTGATATTTCATTGCTTTGATGTCTTCACTATTCTACAATGTGTAAAGTAGTAAAACTAAAGAAATTCCCTTCAATGAGTAAGTGTCCAGACTTTTTTTGACTGGTACAGTACATCTGATAAAGAAATAAATACATTGTGTCAGCAAGCTGCAGTAATAATTTACTTTAGATTTTAAGAAAAACCCAGGGTGACAAGGGCCACAACAGCAGAATTTGAGTTTCACCTTCAATATAAAACCCCACATACAATAGTGGAAGCATTACATATGTAATAAATGCAAGGTGAGAATGCTGTTACTTAAATAAAGCAACACAATTTGTTAAACTCCAATAGCAAACATTAAGATTTTTATATAAATAGATATATATAACCAGGACAAACTGCTTTTAATGAGCTGATAAGAACATGCATACAAGTTGGTGTCATAAAAAGGAAAACACCTGGAAAAGTATGAGCAAATGCTCAGAACATACAAAGGAATGAATAATAAATATGCCTAAAGGTTACTGGTCACTCAAGCCAATTTGTACAATATAAACCTCTCTCAAACAATTTGCGGTGTCAGTGGAAATCACAAACATTTCAATTGATGTTCCAATAAAGAAATAAACTTTTAAAGAACAACAACAGCCTGCTTTGGTTATTAATAACGTAATGATTCCTCTACTTCATTGTCAACAAAGCTACATCCTGCAGTGGAAATTATTGTTGTTAGAAGTTGCCTAATGTTTTTTCTGTCCCAAATGTTTAGTGAGAACACATTAAAAGCACGGACTAGCTTAATACTGTAGCCCACTCTTGCACACAAACCACTTAAACCTAATTTCATTTATAACTAATGTATTAAACGCTGCATTACACAATCAAATTACAGCCTACTCAATACACATGCACACAGTGTCTTTCTATCGTTGTGTGGACTTACCCAGAAATCAATATTCCATATTCTTAACCCTAACCTCAGTAACCTAACTACGGGCTTAACCAAACCCTAATGCCTAAGCTGTAATGCAGGTTTTAGAATGCTAGAGGTTCACACGTTAGGGTTGCCAGACGACCCGTTTTTCCCGGGACAGTCCCGTATTTCAGTCCATTTTTAGGTGTTCCGACTTATTTTTAAAAAAAATCATGTTTTGTCCCGTATTTTCACTTGGTCCTGTTTTTTGATTGGTCCGATCTACAGCCCATTCGAATGTGACAGGTTATCAAGATTCGTCACACCCGTCAGTCTTAAAGTTTCTTATTTTATACAGTCTATGATCCAATCACATTTTACTTCTCACAAGCTGCGTAGCCCAAGCACCTGTGCGCACGAAATCCCAACTCACTGTAACAACCATGAAGGCAATGTTAGGCTATTTGTTCGAGTACATTTTGGATTGAAGTGCACAGTTTTCTATGACAAACGCATTAAAGACAAGCGTACTTTGAGGAAGATTGCCTCATGCGAAAAGTACAACAGGCCACCGGACTCCACACCCCGCAAATCAAATTAGCAAAAGTGAGTAGGCATAATTCTGTTACGTTTTTACAGTTGTTGCTGTGTACACCTGAAACACCGGCCGTGTAAATGTGTTCATGTTATCCGGAGTGCACACGCTCTTTTGTTGTTGTTTCAATCCAATTTATTAATTTGTCACATATGCAATATTTTATTATAGTATAGCTTTTACAGGTGGAAACTGTTCATCTTTGCCTTTTTCAGAGAAACGCATGTGTTCTGAGTGAAACGCTCTTTTGTTGCTTCTGTCTAAGTCATTGTCTAGATACTATATCTAGACAATGACTGTACACACACAATATATAATACAATTTATGTACATTAAAATAGTAGGCCCTACTTTGTTGTTCATTCTGTGAAGGTGGTTGGGTGTGTGCGCGTGGGGAGGGTCCGTATTTCACCCTGTTTAATCTGGTCACCCTAACACACGAGCACATACAGTGCTGCTTGAAAGTATGTCAACCCCTTGCGCAATTTCAGATTTTTTTGTGTTTACCATGATTATTTAATCAGAACCAGTCTTTGTATCTGGCATAACACGTTTATAGTTACCAATTCCACATGTTGGTTTGGAGGAAATCATGTGTGCAGTAGAAAAAGGTTGCATTGGTCAAATAAAGCAGGCATGTAGAATCAATTGAGTAAAAAATTGGGTACCAATTTAGCAAATGAACCAATCTTGTCAATCTGCATTTAATATTACAGCAGCTCTGCCTTGAAGTTAACACCCTTCCAATCCAAAGCATTCAAGCAAACCTACCATGTCTACATACAAGCTTTTGTAAAAGTGATCCTCCATTGTCCGACCAGCAGTCCTCAGAACACAATAACCCACAATCATTACCCGCTCCCAACTGGCTGCCTGACTAGCAATTAGTGGTTGACAAGAGTGACTTCAATCCTACACTGCACTGTCCCTTAAACATATTCCAATATAAATAAGTTACTACAGACTTGTGCGTATTTCAGTTTTCAAAAAAATAGGTATTACATATTAGGGACTGTTGGAAATTAACTTAATTGGTACCCAGAGGAATAAAGACATGCTTTCTTAAAATGTCTGTCAATAGGAAGGTTTCATATTTTAAATATATACAGGGTCATGTAATTTGTAAACAATGAAAATCCAATATATCTCAGCATTTTAGTTGCTTGTTCCCAAGTAGGAATTTCGAGAAAGATATTGCTCAGAACAGTTTTATCAACCCCTGGTGGCTGAAATGTGTCATCGCATATTTTCACCACAGAGCTTTGGCGGGTGGTTCATTTCTTATAGATTTACTGGAATTTTCGAAAAAATGTTTTATCCAAGGTGGTAGGTGTTGATTGGTTTGGTCTTGGGTTTAGCTTCAGAGTCAGCATAGTTTTAGTTGGGTCTGTTGGAATTGCTTTGGAAGCAAGTCGGCAAGAAAGGTACGCAACTTACATGGGAGTGATAAAATTAACCCACGTTTGTACCTTACTCGAGAACATGGTAATGTTACGTCACTCCTTGCTGTGTGTAATTATAAAGTGTAATACTTGGATTAAAAGTAAAATAACATCTCAATATTTCGGATTGGTTTTAAGACTGACTAAGCCCAATGCAGAAACAGTTTGACAATTTCAATGAGGGATGACAAATCCAAAGTCCACTTGCAGCTAGTTTGACGTAGGTGAAGACTGAGACCTTGGTGTAGCTAAATTAATTGTAACTACTCTATGAAATAGTGGTATCGCATATCCAATGACCACAACCTACTTACAGGACACATATGTGAGTAACCGAAGGTAGTCAAAACACTTCCGGGTACTCTTTTCGGTTGGTTGAACTTACCTTCCCATAACGTGAATCGTCCTACTTAGCTCACTGGATGAAAATCATTCAGAGGCACTGAAGACCGTGTGTGTTGGCTTCCAAGCCTCACCAACATTCCTCCATCTACTCATCGTCTTGGTAACAGAAAATAAACACGTTAGCTACAACTAAACTTAACAGTAATTATACTAACATAATTAACATCGACGCGTCAGGTGAAGTGAATTACGAAAGTTGCCACGTAGTATAGAATCCTGACGATATTAAACGGCGTCTTGACACTGTTTTAACACTAACAGTAGCCATCTGTTCAAGAATGAAATACCCAAGTTTTACTAGAACATGCAACTGACTGTCCGACAAATCGTACATTTAAATAACGAGCCATTATTATTTGTAAATCAGCCAGTTGGTAACACTATGTACTGTACGCAGCAGGACAAATTGCGTTTTTGATCCTCTCGAACGCGGCTATCAACTTAACTGACTACCAATCGTTTCCTATTATATAGTATGGTGAAACGTAAACCAGGTAATGAGCTAGCTAACTATCTTTTCATTAATGTGGCATATTAGATTTATTGCCAGTAAAACATGCCAATTACTGAGTATCTATAGCTCCTATAGCAAGAGATCTTATGCTGGCTATTGGCTAGTTAACGCCGTTAGCCCAATGACCAGTCACAGCGTCCATCAAAAACCAAACGTTTGTACTTACCACAGCGGTTTCAACAATTTAGTTGTACACCATTCGCATTGGGTCGTTATTTAGCTTGCTAGCTAGTGTACCTTTGTTAATAGGGTTAGCTAGCGCGTATGAAAAACCACACTGCGATGTGGCTCTACAGGCTAGTCTGCAACATTATTCAAAGCGCATGTCAGGCAAGATGTGACGTATTAAAGGTACACATGGGTACACACGACTTGCGCACTACAAAATACGCTTTGGTACTTTGGTAAAAGTTTTCGCGCGGAGAAATACGAAACGACGTCGCGAATTTGCACGCGTGTATTACAGTGTTGCCAAATGGAACTGTTTTCTGAACAATGGGGATATTTTGAATGACAGTGTGCGGGAAAAAATGGGCTTGGTCGGGTCGATTTACAATTTGGGTTGTATAGTAACAATAGCGTTGGGCGGGGAGGTTGTGGAGTCCGCGTTGATTGTGCAGTATACTGTCAGTGATATCTGGCAGCCCTGACGCTACGTCATGCCAAAAAGTTAGCTGCGTCATAGATTACAGAAATAGTAAATACAGAAAAATATTTGGTGTTTGTATCATGTGGCACGGAATACGCTGGAATAAGAACTTCAACGTCAAGTTAAGCTTCAAGTTCAGGCCATTCGAAGAGAGGACGTGGAAGAAAAACTGCTGAAAAACGTAAAATAACTATATTCACACAATATTGCCTAAGCCTATTTTTTCCCTGCATTCTAGAGCACCATGCATGTTTGTTAAATTAGAACGCAGATAATATCTTAAACACATTTTCTGGAGGGTCTGCTTTTGGAAAATGCAGACGTTTGAAAGCTAATGCAACCTCTGGTTTCCACAGCCATTTTCTGGCCAACTTTGATGTACGATGTATGCCCATTGCTAGAAAGTGTCGCATGCCATTAGTTGCTGCAACATCACCTGGCCCCAAGTTTAAATTTATCTGAAATTATGCAAGAGGTAAACTATTAAAAGTTTCTTCCCCCGATTTATGCTAGTTTCCACAATGAAATAATCTATTGGGCTCAAATGTGTTCTTTGAAATTTTCTGAAAATATGCCCTTAATAAGTATAATGTAAATAACAGCTGAAAAGTTCCTAGGGCAGGGCTTGGCCCAAAATCAGGGATGGTATAATTGAGCCAGGAGAGAAAGTTGCCAGGCCGCATCAATGGAAACAGAAACGTCGGACTCTTTTGGATAAAACACCTGGGTAAATTGTCAATAGAAATTCAAAGTATTCCTATAGCTTTTAGGGTCTCTACTGGGAAATTGTGGCAATAAACCCCATTTCCAAGTTGAGACACTGTGTCAAATGTAAAGAAACACAGATTGCAATGATGTGCAAATCATTTAAACCATATATTTAATAGAAAAGAGTACAAAGACAACATATCAAATTGAGAATTGTTATTGTTTCTTGAAAAATATATGCCGACTTGGAACAGGGGCATCAAAAGGCTGGAAAAGTTGTGTAATACTAAAAAAACAACCTGGTGAAACATCTCACAACCAATTAGGTTAATTGGCAACAAGTCAGTAACATGATTGGGCATAAAAATATCATCCCAGAGAGGATGAGTCTTTCAGAAGTAAAAATAGGGAAGGTTTCACCACCTGGTGAAAGACTGCGCACGCAAATAGTGCAAGAATTTAAGAATACCGTTTCTCAATGTAAAATTTAAAAGAGTTTGGGGATCTCATCATCTATGGTACATAATATAAATTCATGATTCTCTGGAGAAATCTCTGTACACAAGAGACAAGGCCAAAAACATATATTGGATGGCCGTGATCTTCGGGCCCTCAGGCAAAACTGCAAAACAGACACGATTCTGTAGTGGACATCACTGCATAGGCTCAGGAACACTTCCGAAAACCATTGTCTGTGAACATAGAATGTCACTGCATCCACAAATGCAAGTTAAGACTACCATGCAAAGAAGAAACCATATATAAACAAGATCCAGAAATGCTGCCACCTTCTCTGGGCCCAAACTAATTTAAAATGTACTGAGGCAAAGTGGAAAACTGTCCTGTGGTCTGACAAATCAAAATTTTAAATTATTTTTGGGAATCATGGACACCAAGACCTCCTGACTAAAGAGGAGAGGGACCATCCGGCTTCTTATCAGCACACAGTTCAAAAGCCAGCATCCATGATGGTATAAGGGTGCATTAGTGCACATGGCATGGGTGACTTGCACATCTGTGAAGCCACCATTAATGCTGAACAATATATACAAGTTTTGGAGCAACATATGCTGCCATCCAGACAATGTTTTTTTTTCAGCAAGACTATGCAAAACCACTTTCTGCATGTATTACAACTGCATGGCTCCATAGTATAAGAGTCTGGGTGCTAAACTGGCCTGCTTGCAGTCCAGACTTGTCCCTCTTTGAAAACATTTGGCACATTATGAACCGAAAAGTATGACAAAGGACACTACAAACTTTTGAGCAGCTTGTGGAGAATTAATTTATTACCATATCCTTATTTATCCATTATTCTGCAAATTAACTGTAATAAATGGACTGTTTTAGCTTAGGCCTGAATTTGCTTTAGACTGTTCATGGTTGCCACGGATAGAAGACCTAGGTCAGCATGCCCTGTTCTTAGAAGTGATTATGGCCACAAACGAGGCACCAGGCCACAAACCTATCTTATCTATGGCCCTGTACAGATGGCTCCAAGGTAAAATTGCCTGTGTCTCCTCTGTATCTCCCGTTTGGACAGGACAGAGACCGGGGTAGCTCAGATCAGGAGGTCTGTTAACTCTGACATAGAACTATGGTTGCCATGACAGTGAAGGGTCCTATCTTGTTTTCCTATTAGTATGATGATTTGTTTTTGAATGTATCTTATAGCATAAGAGATATTTTTTTAGGGCCTGACAAAGAGGGGTATAAAGAGGTGAAAGCAATAATGTATCAGAACAATTGTTATGACACTATTCTGTCGTCTCTGTACTTATACTTTGTTTTGTAAAAGCGATTGTTCCTGTGGATCCATGTAATTAAACTGAAATAATCAACTGTTATACAAACGACTGTTGAGTCTCTTTTCATAATAAATTGCGAACATTTTTCCATCTCCCACAAGCTGAAATCCTACATCAAGCAAGAATGGGCATACATTTCACTTTTAAAACTACAGCAATTGGTCTCCTCAGTTACCAAACGCTTACAGAGTATTGTTAAAAGAGGTGATGCAACACAGCGGTAAACATGCCCCTGTCCCAACTTTTTTTGAAATATGTTGCTGGTATCAAATTCAAAATGGGCATGTATTTTTCCAAAAACAATACAATTTCTCAGTTTCAACATTTGATATGTTGTCTTTGTACTATTTTCAATTAAATATAGGGATAAATGATTTGCACATCACTGCATTGTTTTTATTTGCATTTTATGCAGCGTCCCAACTACTTTGGAAACGGGGTTGTACATGTAATAGGTATTCAGCATAAAAACTATTGTTATATAACCCATTGGTCACCAAACTTTTCTGTTCAAAATGCAGGCTGAAATACAGCTCTAAACTGTTTACAACATTACCTAAAAATCTTGTTTAAAAGCTTTAATGGTAATGGCTAGACTGCTGGTGTGGAATGATCTTGATTGGATCTGATGGTCAGGCTCAGCGGGAGGGAGACATCAGGTTTTGACTGTCCCCAGGCATCCCTCAAATATCTTTCTATTCATTGAAACTGACAGATATTAAAAGGGGACAGACACCATCTTCTTGCTGATGCCAAAACTCAAGTTGCACTGCTTTATTTTTGCCTTATGCACAAATTCATGTTGTTACCCCAAAAATCTGAGAAAGTGAAATATTACAGTACTTGATATTAAAGGACAAGTCATAACAAGCCAAGTTTATTGATACACTTTGCTACTTACAGCTTCAGAGCCATTTTCAGCACAGTTGAAAAACATTTTATGGGTAATAAAAAAGTGTTTAATAAAATGTTGACAGTGCTGAGTAACATTTTTGAGTCAACAGCTCTTTGATATAGTTGTCGAGTTTCTTCAGTGATGGTTTATAGACAATTTGAAATCTCACTGCATCTTTGTAGTGAGATTGTGATAACATGGTGATCTAATTGGTTAGTTGCATAGAGGCCAGTAGTTGCATTTGATTTGGTGGCCCGTTTATTAGGCAGAGGTTGTACCTTCAAAGACATCACACACTTTACCTATCCATAACAAGAGCACTTACCACCAACAGTGCAGAAAACCTTGGGTTTTGTTTATAAAAAAAATGTTGGTGATCATCTAGGAAAGCCTTTAATGGTGATTACTGATGTAAGCCAAACCATTAATTAAGCCCATCCCAAAAGTCAGTAATTCGATTTCATACTGATATCTTTAATAAAGTAATACAAACATAAAAAGGTTTACTTATGTTATTAGTGTTGTCACAGTGCAGGCTCCACCCTCTGCACTGGCAAGGCATGTTTTTGTTGAAGATCTGAAACAAGTCATGAGTAAACAAAGGTAACTAAACTAGCATCTTCCTTTAAAGTATTTTAAAGATAAAGGAACAAGATAAAGGCATACCTGAATCAGCAAGGGCTAGACGACTCAACTCTTTGTCCAGTTCCTCATCTGTGATATTTAAGTGGCTTTGAGGGACTGAGGGTAATGCACTCAGCAGATCACAATGGGAACCAGATTCCCTGACAGGTGCAAAAGGGTGTGACGGTACTTCAGGTAGAGTGGAAGGCCCATCCAGAATTGAGTTCTCCAATAAAGACCTCAGCTCATCTTCCAGCTCATCAGTGTCTATATCCACTAAACAAATTTAAAAAAATGATAATTGAGCATTTGTTAGCTCCTTTAGATACTGCAATTTAATTATGATAGTCTCCGTTTTGCACTACAATTAAGTAGCTGTAAAATAATGGTGCACTACATACTTGAGTTGAGTGCTCCACCTGCCAGGGTTTGGTTCACCTCATCTTGAGTGTCACACATCTGTAATAACAAATAGCAAGAAATAAATTGACTAATTTACCCATGCAACATCTCAAAAATAGCACCTATATGCAGCTCTAGTGAAGTAGACTGACCACTTGGATTTGATCCAGAAGGCTCTCAGCTTCTTCTACGTTCACATCCCTCAAAGAGAGTCGCAGGGCTGACACTCCAGCTTGATATGCCTGTATCACCTATAGAGGTACACAGAAAGAATAACGCAAAGAGAAAACAAGGCATCAGTAAACATGTTGTCCGTTATGTTAGCGGCTTTTCCTTTAATACTAGCCTAACCATTGATCCAAATCAGTTTCATGGAGGTATGTATTAGATTTTCCTGAGTTATACTGACCACTGGGTCAGTTGCACATTTTTTTGTAAGCATATTTTCTTAAACTGCATAATAGGGCCAGACAAATCACCTGTGACACACGTGAACAAATAAACAGTCAGGACATGCACTGTCCCCCATTCGATTTATTCAGAGGGGGACAATTATAGCTTAGTTACTGTATGTAGACAGTGATAACACAAACAGACCACTAGGGTTGGACAATAGGACAACAATCATCTATCAATAATTTTAGACAGCCAACGTTCATGGCGACGAAATCACAATGTTGAAAACTGTACAAATCATGCCAAATGGTCTATGCCTCAATTTCCCAAAACTTTTTAAGGCCATTTCCTTCATGTTTCAAAACATACAGTAAGTGGTAGTTAGATTATTATCTAATGCAAAATAACAATGAAGATGGTAGAAAGAGGAGAAATGTCTAATAGGGTATAGTTTTTTCCCCCCACTCTCCTCTTTCATGATCATCCATCAAATCCATGAATCTATTAGGCTACTATTCGAAGGCCCTACTTGTTTCTTTAAGGTAAGCTTATACAATTTATGTATGGACTACAAGAGAATACAATGTCCTGTCTAAGCTATCTAAATCCTTTTATAGTGCAAAACTTGAAATAAGGCCTACTCCTGTTTAATTATTAGTTTCAAATACATTTTACATTAGAAGTAGAAGATACACTGTTAAAAAGATATTTATAGTATTTGCTGCTTTTTCAACAAGGTACTTAATGTATGTTAAGACACTGCGTTATTCCTGACAATTCACCCCTCTGTGAGGACAGTGCATATGCACCTTTCATGGAATAAAAATAGACGATTACACTGTCTATCAACAATATTATTACAGGTCGTTCCGACGTTGTGTAAATCCAAGCATTGCCATGCCCTGTTCTACATTGCACCTTCAGGCTAACATTATCCTCTCATGGACATATCGACATAAACATTACTGGTACTGTAGAATTACATCGGAGTTCAGTTCTCACTTAACTAAAGTTAGGTTAGCTTAAGCTGAGTCAGTTTTGGCTAGATTTAGTCAATGTATCAAGTGTATGCTCACCAGTTTGTCTGTCTGTGAGTTTGCTATCCTGTCCAGGATTCCCTTTATGTTCTCCAGCTGGGCATATAAGCGGTCTGTTTTCTTCTCGACTTGCTTTCGCCTTCTCAAACATCTCAGGGCCTGGGGGAGAAAAATTAACTGATGTTTCCTAGAAAGTAAAATGTCATTTAAAAGTTCAAGAATTGTAGATCTACCTGTGATTTTTTCCCTTCTTGCACCCACACCCTAGCTTCATCTTTGCACCTACAAACAGCACAATCACAATCAATAGTCTAACATTTTATTTTTCTTTACTGACTACAGACTACTGAGACATTGCACAAAACAACATTAAACACGTGTTAGTGACGCACCTCTCTGCTTCTAGACCCAATGCCTCCAACCTCACTTCAAGTAGTCTCTCACTGCGTTTTAACTGGTAGATGCCTATATCCACATCACTGATTGGAGACACACGGCCCTGTCCGGGCTGAGAAAACTTAACAATCTGTAAAGACAAATACAGAAGAGTGGCAGATGTAACACATGGATAAAGTGTGTGTCTGTGTGTGTGTGTGTGTGTGTGTGTGTGTGGGGAGTGGGGGGGGCATAACAATCTGTATAATAATGTTACTGGACATACAAAATGCTCACTTTAATTAAGGATCCTAACCTTCTCGCCTTCATGAAGCGATAATGTCACCTGCTTCTCCCTCTGCAGCTGTAGCAGAGCCATACACAGGGTATTCTCGTCAATACAGACATTTAGTGACAGTGTCTGAAGCTCCTGGAAGGAGAGTAGAGAATGGTTGCCCATCGGGGAGCTCCGATAGACACTAAGCAAATCTGCTGCCTTTTCCTGGAGGAAATATACAGAAGCAAAAAGGTTAGTGTTAAATGGATAAACCCACTATCTAGTTACACTGTGGTCATTTTGAATACATTTATTATACAGTACACACCTTTACCAGGTCGATGACAACAAACAAATCCTCTGAAGTAACCCCATAGTTACCCAGAAAAGTAGAAAAAGTCCATTTTAAAGGCTTCACCAGCAACAGGCCAACACCCCAAGACACCCACCCAGGGTCTACATTTGCTGCAAACTCTGACTCCATTTGTAGCTGGCCACACCTGAAAGAAAACAGACAATAAAGACAAAGAAAGTGCATTCTGGACTAGGACACCAAATTGTTTTCCTCACGCTTTTACAAGACATTGTACTGAATGCCTACCTGACCATACACTGAATGACAGTTCCCAAACCCAATGGCACAATTCCTTTTCTCCGAAAAATCTTGTGCAGCTCTTGCAAATTAATACAGACGGTTCCACGACTCTTGCATACTTTTAAGATGAGAGATGTCCAGAAATTCATTTTACTGTCCCAATCAGTAGTGTTGACATCACGGTTGTCTTTGAAATCGGAGAAGAAGAAATTCATTCTTTCATCGTCCTCCCACTCCGGCGGTAACGTTACTTCGGTAGACATGTATTCCCAAGGTATGATAGAACCTTATGTACACAGAAAAGACAGCAATGAGTTAAACGCTAGCCAAGGAAGCTAGCAGGTAACCTCTGTGATAACCAAAACATAAAAGCTGTTTATCAATCTGCGTTTTTGTCCGTACTTGTGTTCTTGTGAACTCGTTTGACGTCATCTTTCATGGCCCAAGTACGGTTCCAATCCAAAGAACGCAAGTTACCAAGAACGCCTAAAATGCCCGGATGTGTACTTGATCCGCCTCTTTTATCGAGGATGCATGGGTTGGTGACTTGTTCAGCGAGAACGCATCTGATATCCCAGAAGTAATTTCAAGATTTCAGGAGAGCAGGAAAAACTCCACAACTGTAATAAGTTTTTAACTTCTTATTTCAGGTAAACGGTACCTGTAAATCAGCATCTGGAAAAAAATGTGACGAGAAATGGGCATTGTAGTCGCTGAATATTTGCTTATTTTATTTAAGAAACGGATAATTTATAAATTTGCTCCGACTTTTCGATCAGCTAGCTAACGTTATTCAGTGCGGTGGAGAGGCTAGTTAACGTTAGCTAAGTTCAGTAATTACAGTACCGGTAGAGGGACAGCTTTTTTAGAATTGCAGTTGATTTTCACTTTCAAAAAAATGTCATATACAAATGTCATATCATATAATTATGGCTGTAGTCTCCATACAACCTTCTGCCGTTCATCTTCACATTAATATTTAATTCAGGGACTACTGAGGAGGTTACAGCCCTCAGAGTGGAGGGGTATTGCACAATAGCCAAGTACACATGCATCTAAATCCAGATAGGCGCGTTCTCTGTCCTCGCGAACTTGCAAGACCATTCTCGCAAGAACGTTCTTCTCAAGGACACAAGTACGTTCTTAGCGTACTTGGAATTGATAAACAGCCAAAATCTGCTCACTGCATCAGAAATGTTCCGAAACACTTCTGGTCACGTGACGCAAGTCTAATAGTGATGTGCAGTTCGCGAACGATTCGTTCGTTTTGAACGAATCTTTTTAGTGACTCGGGACTCACGAGACTTTTTCTAGTGACTCGTTCAATTGTATCGTTCATTCGAACGTTTGACAGCGGATTTCTACAGCATGATCACTTGCTTCATACTCGGTCCTCCAGCTCAGTTCTCTAATGAACGTATATGTACATTCGCATAGAAAAATAGACCAAGGCAGGAACATCATAAATACATGTTTATAACTGATAACTGAACGCCGACTATAATAACTATAGTTAGTTGATTACTGATGTCATGAAAAAAAAATCGATGAAAACAAGCATGGAGCCACTACCTTTGCCTAAGTAAAAAAGACTAGTGAACAACTGACTCGTTCAGTTTTATCGTTCAATTGAATGGTTGTTTTGTTCATTTGAACGACTGGCAGCAGAGTTCTACCCAACCATGGAAGACGCTGTTAGTTTTACGTTCGCAAAGAAAAACAGATCAAGACATTAGTATTATAAATATATGTTTGTAACAGATAACTGGACACATGGTAGATCTAAAATAATTAGGCTAATGTAGTAATTGATTGTAATGATAAACACATGAAATCATACACCAAGCCTTTGCCTAAGTAAAAAAGACTCATGAACTGACTTGTTCAGTTTTATCGTTCAATTGAACAATTGTTTCGTTCATTTGAACGGCTGCTAGCGGAGTTCTACCCCAACTGTTAGCTTCCAGCTCAGAAGCCTACTCTCTGTCCAACAGCTGTTAGTTTTATGTTCTCAAAGAAAAGTTGATCAAGAAAGTAGCATTGTAAATGCATGTTTGTAACAGATAATAAGACATGCCCTACAGTTAATGTAGCATTTGGTTTTTGATTGTAATGATAAACATAGTTGTAATCATAGAGTAAAACAAGTGTTAGCTTAAGTATAAATTACACGTAAAGGACATTATGATGATGAGCATTCGTTTGGCTGTAGTCATTACTGACTCAAATAAACGAAGTGACTCGAATGATTCGACAAGATCCGAGTCAGTAGAAAGAGTCGAATTTCCCATCACTCAGTGGCGCCGACGGAGGAAAACAAATGGGAACTTTGTCGCGGGGCGGGGGGGGGGCATTTGGTTGGCTTAAATATAATTATAAATAAGTCAATCAATATTAGTATTCAGTACTATTGATAAAGTTACACAGTTATTAAACTGAAGAATTGCATTGATGAAGGGATTCATGTTTTTTCTCTGTTGTTTTTTATACATCTTTGTTTCCACCTTTTTCTGTAAAATAGTTTGTTCTACCAACAGCCAATCAGTGACACCCTAACACCAACAGCTAATCAGAGTGATACTCTAACACAAGCGCCAACACAACTTTGTTAAAGCTGCACTATGTAGGATTTCTTCAGTAAAACCAGAAAAGGAACCATTCCTTTTCTGAATGAAGGACATTCACTCTTCTTTGCCGAATCCGCTTACATGGTCCGGCAAAAACAAAACTTAATTGCCGGTGGAATGTCAATTTATTATTGTCGAAACTCTGGGTTAGCGGTTTTTTGTAACAGGTAAGTCAATTTTTCATATTTCTATTCGGAACGTCAATCTCTATCGGGCATTGGGGCGGAACCGCTTTCTGACCCATGAGTAATTGCAAAATGCTGTAATTGATTTTTTACTGAAAACATTCGACCTAGTTGTTCAAATGTAACCAACATACATTTGGCTAACTACAGTAGCTATCTGGCTAAAACATAGCCACCATGCAACCAAAACTTGGAACACAGAAATGGAAGGACAAATCTAAAAGCGAACTTCAAAATATGTGGAGCAGTTAAGTAATGGCTGATTGTGACTGAGTAGGTTATGAACTGAAAATATGTAGCATTATACATTACCTGTGTTGAAAACAAAGGGATTTGAATGTGGCCTAGTTAAGAATTAAAACATTAAACAATAAAACGTTCATGACCTGTTTTTTGGACAGTAATATATACTATTTATTTACTTTTTGGCCCGTGGTTTGGGTCCTAAACGTTAAATTCTGTCCCTGGCCCTTGGATGTCTGTCGGCGTCCCTGCATCACTACTGTCTAAACACTTTCTCACGCGATTTTGAACGAAACCTGCGTCCGTTGAATGTCCATCACTTGACTGTCTCGCGTTTTGAAAACGAGATGGCAATGCCACCAACGTTGAATGTGTGAAGAGAACTACAGTCATTTACTTACTGAGAGAATTAGCTGTGTGCCATTTTTATAGTTTAGTAACTCGTTTCAAAGTACTTGTTGTAAACCCACAGTTTTCCACAGTTCTCCGATGCCTGAGCACGCGCGTCGACGCTTTCAAACAACTAGACCAACCTCTACTTGACATCGTATTTAGCAATTGCACCACGAAATATTTTCCAACAGTATGTAAAAATACGTCTGTATGAACGTTTAATGTGATTTTATTTCTAACCAGCAGATGTCACAGTCGAGTTAATGTTTTGGGTGTCCATAAGGCCTCCACACAAATGTTTCGATTGTCTCAGTGTTTCTGAAAGCGTCGCTCTGCCCAACACCTCTAAAACAACAGTTTACTAGACTATTAAGCGAAGCACCGTACGTCCAATTAAACAAGAGCAGTCTATCGTATTAGTTCAGAGAGCAACCAACCATCCACTGCCTACTGTACTTACCTTTTGTTTTGATGTTAGCTTGCTAGTAGCTGGCAGCTAACCTCTTCAAGTCAGCGTTGCAGTGTTTCTGCGCATGTCCATAATAGAAGTACGGACAGTAACGAGGCTTTGAAAGCTAGTGGAAGAGGAAGTCCATGTAGAATTTGAAGCGAGTAGCGGTACTAGAGTTAAGGAGGTGACGAGTATCAGAAATGTTGGTGTCATGTATTTCCCTTCGGAGCCTAGCATTTAAGCAGGTAGTATCAAGAGTTTCTTTTGAGGTTGAGGACGCGGAAATGAAAACCATCCCAGGTGTACCCAAGGGACGTTGGATAAACAGGTTGGTGAATATGTAATAAGAGTCTGACCAGTTGTTTTTTGAGAGAGGGATCCAGTTGGATCCGGTGCTAATAGATAATTACTTATTCTGTGAATTTTGTTTATGCACATAATCCAAATAAACACTTGATATTTTGATTTCTATGTGTGTGGAGCAAAATGGAGAATTCATGGCTAACAACACCTGTCCCTTCAAAGCATACCTGCTAACATTTGGTTTTCAAATGTTGGCAGGTATGCTTTGAAGGGGGGGGGGGTGTAATTATTATTTACATTGCATTATCAATGATAACACAACTTCATTTATTAATATTTATTATATTTTTGTATTTGTGTCAAAGAAACACTGCACTGCAGTTTTTAACACTAGTACAAACATATTTAATACTGTGGTGTTAATACCAATAAATGAAAACATAACTTAATTTCTTAATATTTCTTCATATTTTTCATTTGTAATTTTATTACAACAACATCACATAACCACTGCACTGCAGTTTTTAACACTAGTACAAACACAGTTAATCATTTTTCATCATTCCTTGAGCATCAATAACTGTCTCTCTTTGGTCAGTATGACAGTATGTTTTGTAAACATGAATATGTGCTCACTTTTCTTTTGAAGTGTTGTAGTTGTATGTGGCAGATTTAGCTGCTCTCAGTGCCCTCTTAGACGGAGTGTACTTTGAAGCCAAACTGGTGTGGTTTATTTTGCAGGATATGAGAGAGCAAAGAGTGCTGTTATTCATGCTCATGCGATTTTCTGTAACTATCTTTTTCACCATGCTGAAGCTCCTCTCTGAAGAGGCATTGCTATGGGGGATGCAGAGCAATGCTTTCATCAGTCTAGCCAGCTCACTGAACCTGGTCTCATTCCTCCCTACAAGCCCCAGAATCTGTCAACTCTCTGTTCTTGGGGCAACTTGTTGCTGTCTGTGACCTGGTAGTCTGTGAACTCCCCTCTCAACTTATCTGGATCCTCAAACTTCAAGATCCAGATAAGACAACCTAAAGATTATTCTCATCATACACTCTTGCAAGTATGACAAGTTCTTTTTCTTTTTTCATGTTGTTTGACTCATCACACTGTAGTCCAAATGGCTGAGTCTGGCAGATGTTTGTGACCTCATCATCAAGCTCTGGAGCAATGGCACCTAAATAATAATAGCACATAAAAATAGATGTTAGTTGTTCTAAATTTCAGAAGCTCACAGACACAGATGGCCATGTGATTCATTGATTCAAAAGTTAAACGTTTCCCATAAGTATCCAAATCATTCAGATAGAAATTATGTTGTCCAATCTCAATGGGAAAGTGTTGCCCAGCAACATTGCCCAATACGGTATATCAGCATCTTTCCTGTCAGAAGGCTAACCTGTGGGAAATTAACCACAGTGGCTGGTGGATGCCCAATTTTACCAGCCATTTATATTTTTTACCAGCCACTTTTTCCGGAATTCAAATTTTTTAAACAAAGTGCACTAGCATATTTTGAATTGCTTCAATACATTATATATTTTTTTTTAATTATTAATACATATTTCAACTTGTGCCGATTGCATAGAGCAGATAGCCTTTATTGCCACACTCTGCTCCTGGGGTCCCGTCTTCGCCAGCTGTACGGCAGTGCACTTGATATGAGACTTGTTGCGTCACGGACTAGCGCTGAAAACCAATCAAATGAGTTACTCGACAAAAAAGTGCATTATTGTTACTTAGCAACAGCATTCTTTGACAGAAGCCATCCACCCCGCCACTTTGAAAAAGTACCCGCCATTGGAGCTTATTCCCCACCCTGAAGGCTAACATTACCACATTGTTAATCTAGCATTACTAATCGGATAAACTTACCCTTGATGAGGTGAGTGGTTTTGGTCCTTCCAGAGGAATATTTCCTGCCGATGGCAGAATCAGGGAACATGCCTGCCACACTCGCAGTGAAGTCGTCACAAAACGCAAAAGTTACATTTTTCTGTGCTACCAACATTGCCATCTTGAGTTAAGCTTGCATCACGTTTTCTGCCTCTGTCTGTCCTTTCATGATGAAGGATGAAATCGCCTGTGTGCCCTTGCGTCCCTCTTCTGCGCGATGGTGCCGCTGTGTTTTAATGTGCTGGGTAATGTCATTTCTACCGCCGTGCGCTACATTAAAATCAATGCGACAAACCTTACAAAAAGCGTGGAGGTTGTCGATATGACTCGGTAAGATGCATGTAAATTGTTGCGTCCAACACTGTTGAAATTTACAGCTATATTTTGATTTCTTTGCGGGAACACCGCCTTCACCTGCCATTACTATCGCTCGCTTTCGGGTCTGAACTTTCCGCGAAGCTTGCGCAGAGAAACTGCGCAACTGGGTGATAGGCTGCCAGGTTGAGGTGACAAACGAGTTGAAATTTGTATGGTGTGTGGATTGTGTGAATATGATGCTTTTCATACAAGATCTGGCAACTGGTCAACATTAGACAAACATATTGGTCCGATTATTTTTAAAGGAGTTTGGGCCATGCAAATTACGGGAGTTTCCCGGGAGAAATAACAAACCGGGAGGGGTCCGGGAGATAGGGCTAAAAAAACGGGAGAAACCCGGGAAAAACGGGAGTGTTGGCAGGTATGCTTCAAAGTAGTTCACCCTTACCACCTGTTGATCTAATACATGATTTAAATTACATTGAAGGATGAAAACTAGCCACACCAATTCTAGTAAATCAATAAGTTAACTTATTCATGAAAATGTTTTAGTATAAATAGTTAGCTAATGATCTATCCTAGTTACCAATGATTAATTTAGTTATCTAATTTAATGAAGACGTTCAACCAAAAGAACAAATCTATTACTAGCCTTGAAAGCTACTGTGTTGTTAATTATTGGTTGCACAACTAACAAGCTGGAACATAGTGTTTAAATATAATTTGTCTCCAGCTGTTCACAATCCTACTCTGAGGTAAAAACAGAACCACTAAGGGTTCACCATTTCAACTTCATTTCATTGATTTACTATGTATTACAGGGGTGCAAACTTGTCACCTTTCTGCAAAATTCGACGTTTTCCCTTTCCAGCCAATCACTTTCTGCAAGGCAGGCTTTCCTCCTTGGTTTATTTTGTGAATGCGCATTTTACCTGTATAATATATATAGCAGAAGTACGTCATATGGATTGAAGTTTGCTTACTATAAGAAACTATAAGTAAGTTTTTACTTCAAAATAGGTCATCCACGTGAATTATGTAGATCTGCAATAAAAATATTTGGGGTGATGGTGTCTGGTCTACATCTGATTTAGGTCATCTGCGAGTAGGAATAAAATATTTTCTGTTTTGTGAATCCACTTCACACTGTGGAGATAATTTTTCCCTGTCTGGGTGCATCTTTGTCATCGTTTTCACGCCTGTTGAGTTTGCACCCCTGGTATTAGGGTTATTGTCATTATTAAGTGATCTCTTAAGATACATTAGTGTTCAAAAGTTTGTGGTCACTTGGAGATGTCCTTGTTTTTCTAAAAAAAAGTGTCCATTAAGATAACATCAAATTGAGGACAAATACAGTGTAGACATTTTTAATGTTGTAAATGACTATTGTAGCTGGAAACGTATGATTTTTAATAGAATATCTACATAGGTGTACATTGGCCTATTATCAGCAACCATTCCAATGGCATGTTGTGTTTGCTAATCCAATTTAATGTTTTTAAAAGGCTAATTGAGCATTAGAATTCCCTTTTGCAATTATGTTTGCACAGCTGAAAACTGTTGTGCTGATTAAAGCATGGTACGTAAGAAGTGCCTATCAAGCCAATTCCACTTTTGGGAGGTGCTTCAGGAACCATGGGGTTAAATCACCTGCATGATGTTGGCCCCCCACCCAACGCAAAATAGGCTCAGTTGTTTGTGCTCCATTTGTGCTGGTTTGTGCTGTTAAAATGTTTGTGCTGCTATCATTTTATAGATATTAAATAATATTTTATAGGTCATTCTGAGGTCACTCAGCCCTCCATGCTCTAAAATCAACCAAAATAGTCTTGTTTGTTTCTGCTTTATTTGTGCTGTTAAATGTTTCGTTTGTGCTGCTACATAACCTACTTTTGTACTGGATAGCGCATTGGCTTTCCTCTCTTTCCACTATAGCTCTGTCATTACTTCTTCAACTGAATCGGTAAGAAAGACAAAAACAAAACTTTAACCGGCACAAACTGCCACAAACGGATCACAAACAATTGAGCCTATTTAGAGTGAATTTGGAGCATGTTGGGGTGCTGAGTGACCTCGGAATGATGTATAAAATATTCTTTAGGACTAATATCTAAAAAATGACAGCAGCACAAATGGAGCACAAGCAATTAAAGGTATTTTACCTGCGTAAAGATGGTCCTCCATCCAACGCAAAACTACGGCAAAATAGGCTTAATGGTTTGTGCCGTTAAAATGTTTGTGCTGCTATCAATTTTTTGAAATTAAAGAATATTTTATAGGTCAAATTAACTCAAAATAGGCTGTCGTTTGTGCTCCGCTTGTGCCGATAAAGGTTTGTTTTTGCAATTGCCTTTCTTACCGATAATGACAGAGCTATAGTGGAAAGCCAGTGCACTATTCAGTAGGAATGTAGGATATGTAGCAAAAACTGTAGCAGCACAAACAAAACTTTTAGCGGCACAAACGGAGCACAAATGATTGAGCCTATTTTGAGGCAATGTACCTACACCTTTGAGAGCAGGTTGGGGGGCTGGTGACACCATCACCTAAAATTAAATGTCTAATATATATAAAACGCTGCATCAACACAAACAATACTTTTAACAGCACAAACCAGCACAAACAATGCACAAACAAACAAGACTATTTTGGGTGAATTTAGAGCATGTTGGGGGGCTGAGTGTCTTCAGAATGACCTATACAATTTTATTTAATATCTAAAAAAATGACAGCAGTACAAATGAGAATTTTAACAGCAAAAACAGCACAATCGATTAAGCCTATTTTGAGTCAATTTGGAGCATGTTTGGGGGCTGAGTGACATAATCGCCTATAATTAAATGTCTAATATTAAAAACACAGATGCAGCACAAACGAAGCACAAAAATATGAGCTTATTCTGACTCAGTATGGAGCAAGGTGGGGGGCTGAGTGACATCACCTATAATTTAATGTCTAATATGAAATACTGAAGCAACACAAACGAAACTTAACGGCACAAACAAACAAGACTCTTTTTGTTGAATTTGGAGCATGTTGGGGGGCTGAGTGACCTCAGAATGACCTATAAAATATTCTTTAATATCTATAAAATGATAGCAGCATAAACTAAAATGTTTACTTTTAACAGCACTAATCAGCACAAACGATTGAGCCTATTTTGCCAAAGTTTTGCATTGGGTAGGGGGCCAGCTTCACACAGGTGGTGAAATCTCTTCAGATTACCTCAGCAAATTGACAGTTACAATGCCAAAGGTCTGCAAGGCTATAATTGCTGCAAATGGAGGAGTCTTTGATGAAAGCGAAGTTTGAATTATTACTTAAATTGAAAATCATTATTTCTAACCTTCAATTACTATATTTACCGTCAATTACTATATTTTCTATTCATTTTGCTATATTTCCTATTCAAACTCATTTCATGTATGTTTTCATGGAAAACAACAACATTTTTAAGTGATCCCAAACTTTTCAACAGTAGTGTAAGTGGAGTCACAGACTCAACAAAATATAAAAATGCAGTTATAGACTTTCTATAGCAATTGTATACAGTGATTAGAGAAGTTTGACAAAACATTCAAATTGTATTCAGTTTGCAGCATTTATTTAGGGAAATAGGTGTAGGTACATTCTTTTTGAAAACAAATATTGGTATCAATCATGAACAAACATAGATAGAGAAATTCATAACAAAACTATTGCTCATCCAGTAACAAAACCTATTTTATAAAATATAAATTACATGCTGAAGCTTCGAACAAAATATCTTATAATTTTGTTAAACTATAGTGCAAAAGTCCATTAACTCCAGTCCATATTAGAACAGTGACACAACGTTTGTTGTTTTGTCTTTGTTGGATTTGAAATTATACAATGACAGTGGGGTTAAAATACATCCATGTAGGTCAAACTATTTAGTAAAGTGCATCCATATAGGTCAAACTATGTACAGCACATTTTGTACATACAGCTCTGAAAAAAATTAAGAGACCACTGCACCTTTTTCTTTCCTTTCCAAAAAAGTTGAAAAGTAAGGTTTTGAGAGAGGAAGAGAAGGGTTAAAATTAAGAGACCACTGCAAATTGAATGCTTCTGTTCCTCACTCAAAACCTTCTTTTTCAACTTTTTTTGGAAAGGAAAGAAAACGGTGCAGTGGTCTCTTAATTTTTTCCGGAGCAGTAGTTTCCCCATTTAAGGGTACTAAATGTATTTGGACAAAAAAACGCTGCTGAAGCAGGTGTGTATGTTTGCACCATTAGTACATGCATAAGAGACCTGTTAATGTCTAGTCTTGATTCTAGGCTTCGCATTTGTAGTCGGTTGCTGCTGTGTGACATCACAAGAACCAAAGAATTGTCAATGCAAGTCAAGCTGGCCATCATAATGCAAATAAATCTGAATAAATCAGAGACATAGGTATAACATTTGACATGCCAAAATCAGCTTTTTTGTATATTTAGATGAAGATACAAGACAATGGCTAGCTCAGCAATGGCAAATTATCTGCTGGACCAAGGAAGACATCTACGAGGGATGACCGAATGCTCACCATAATGAAGAAAATGCCTACAAAGAATAGTTCAACAGATCAGGAACACTCCAGGAGGTAGGCGTGGATATGTCAGCCACAACACTTCGCAGAAGACTTCACTAGCTGAACTACAGAGGCTGGACTGCAAGATGCAAAAACATTTCGTTAACCTCAAATACAGGATGGCCTGAAAATACAAACACACGCCTACACAGGTTCTGAAAAAGATATTGATGAGACAAATATTAACATGTACCAGAGTGAAGGTAAGTGGAAATTGTGGAGAAAAAAAGAAGTTTTTTTTTTTTGTTTTTTGGAGAACTTGTCTGCGCAGAACCAACCAAATGCGTTAAAACTCCTTGGACAGCAGTTCTCCATGCAGCAGGAAAATGACTGCAAATATACTGATAAAGCAATAAGATGTTTCTCATGGCCAAAAAGGGAATTTTTCTTGGTTGGGTATATCAGTTACCTGATCTGAATCCAATTGTGCATAGGCCAAGTCTTAAGGCAGAAATGCCTCGAAACAAACAGGAACTGAAGACGGCTTCAGTACAAGCCTGGCAGGCCATCACCAGGGAAGTTACCCAGAGTCGGGTGAGTCACAGACTTCAGGCAGTCATCAATTGCAAAGGATTTGCAACTGATGACTGCCTAGTAGTCAATATAACAACTTTAAGATTGTTTATTTGTCCAATTCATTTTGATCCCCTAAAATGGGGTTGAATATGTGTATTAACTGTTATAAATACTACACGGCTCACAATTTATGAATGTAAATTCACAATTTATGAATGGAAAAAATTAAAGCTGTCGGTCTGCACTTCAAACTCAGTCAGTTCTTTCAATTCAAATTCTTTGTGCTGGAGTACAGAAGTAAAACTTAAAAACTTGTCACTGTCTAAATACCTGTAAATTTGATGTAAATTATGAATTATTTTCCTATATTTTAATTTGTGAATGAAAGGATTTCATGATAGTCAATAAAAAACGGTGTAGTAGATGTTTTCACTATCTGCTGTTTCTTGTACTGTATATGCACTGGCACCTATTATTACATTTTATACATTGACTTCATTAATTAAAGTAGTGAAGTTACAGAGTGATTTGACACCATTTGATGATGTTTTGTCATTACACATCCAGTTTTAATTGATTTAATCAAAGTCAACTAAAGATATCATGCATTTCTGGTTTATTAGTACTCACTCTTCAGAAATGGTTATTTAGTCACATGGCTTAGATTTGTTGTTTTTTCCATAAGGACAGCACAGACAAATTAGTTAAGGTAACACTTTATTTTGAGAGTCCCGAAAGTGTACCTGTAGATGCTCTACAGATTGTCTACTGACATCTATAACATTTTAACTATCTGCTAACCCTGACCCATACCTATATCCTAACCCTAACCTTTATTCTATCCCTAACCCTTACCCTAAACCTTATTCTAAACCTGACCTTAACCTTTGCAAGCAGTTGTTTGTCAATCATTAGTTTATTTAAAGTATGTTGATAGTAATATTATCTATAGAATATCTATGGAGGGAAATTGGGTCTCTCAAAATAAAGTGTAACCTAAGTTCACTTATAGAATCTGACTGGAATGGTTTATCTAGCACTAAGATCCACTAGTAGGTGCTGGTAGGCCAGTGTGTTGCCTTTAAAGCTGGCTGCCAGTAGAATATCTTTGTTGTCCACAGACACCAAGCTGAAGGCCCGGGGCGCTCTCATGTTGAGCTCCTGGAATGGCTGGAAGCGGTGTGTGAGGTCGTCCCACAGGTAGACTTGAGAGAAGGAGAAATCACTCCCGAGAAGGAGATACTGACGAGGACCGACAGTGAATGGATACACAACCATGGAGCCACGTGAGGGCAGGGTTTGAATCTCAACATAGCGCTGCCCCTCCCAGCGGAGAATCTTGGAGTCGCCAATGAAGCGCGTAAGGCAGAGGTAGAGAACCTTGCGTACCCAAAAATGCTTGACCATCTGGACGTCGGCAGTCTCAGTAATTTGGGAATAGAAGGCAAACTGCCGCAGATTGCGGTTCCACTGATAAACCACAGGGGGCTGGGAGGCACTGGATAAAATGAGACGCTGCTTCCCCTCCACATCTAGGAACTCCACATGGGTGTCACGATGCCAGGGATGAAGGGATTGGTGGGAGTAGAAACCATTGCTGTTCCATCGATATATGCTTGTAGATCCTGCCTTGGAACTGTCTGCCACTGCAAAGTACCACTCATCATCCAGCTGAAAGGTCTCAACAAAGTTGGGTTTTCTCACACGTGTGGTGTCAATGTCCTGGATTTTTACAAATCGCTGTGGGTCCTCTTCCCATCTGTATATGAGGTGTAAATAAGGTCAGTCATCTCTAAGTCCTAATTATAAACGTTGCTTAACAGTTTTTAGCTGCAATGTGACATGTCAACATGAAAAGTATGTGAAATAGTAATAGTCTAACTTGTAGATGTGGGATCCACCGAATAGTTGAGCCACAACCATGTAAAGGGTGTTGTTTATTACCACAGGCTTGCAGTACACAGCAGATCGAGCTAAGAGAAAGACAAGTGGAGAATAGTCACTGTATACTTTAAATGTGAATTTGCAAAAAAAATACAATGTGATATCTGTTGGTCTATAATTATGTGAATGCATTTTTGTTGTTGTTTTTTTTTAACATAATTACTTTTAGAAGGAATAAATGACAGCAGAAACATACATGTTATATTATGGTACCTCCGGAAAACCATTTCCACATGATTCCACACATACAGTGTGCAGAACCCAGAATCAGGCTGGGCATAGGCCACAAATTGATCATCATTGAATTCATAGGACTCCACTGACACAGACTGGAATGGAAAAGTCTCATAAACTGCAAAATCTACAGAGGAAAAGAGAGATAAGGATTATCCATCTGAAATTTAAATGCATTGCTGTCGAAATTAGTCAATTTCAAATTGATTTGGGACTAACCTGCACTGATACAGTTGAAGTCTCGTGGGGTGAGATCATGGATTCTGCGGCCTTGGAACTCAAATGGGCTGGCGCAGTAGATGGCAGGGACAGAGGTGTTAGTCTGCTCCATCCAGTCTATGAGCCACTTGATTTTACAGTCACAGCGGAAGGAGTTACCTCTTAGGTCTCTGTTAAACACAGAGAAATGGAATGATTGTTCATACATGAAACAGTTCTTAGAAAACTACTAGTAGTAAGGATTGTCTGAGACATTGTGAGTAACAGGACTGAGTTAAGTTGTAATAAAGGGGTGATGATATGGTGACAAAAACTTAACATCTGATTAAACCAACAATTATAAGGGTACTATGTTCTCTTTCAAAAAGTACTTACAAGTCTGTCAGAGTATCAAGATATTTGAAGATTTCTCTTGGAAGTAGCTGCAAGTTATTATTTGACAGAGAACTACAAGAGATGGAACAGGAATTTGAAAAAGTTAAGACTGTCCTAACATATTCTTCCATTGATATTTACAGAGCAGCAGAAAGTGTACTCACAGATGAGTCAAGGATTTAAGCCCTCTGAAAGTATGCTTTGACAGGGCTTGGATGTCATTGTTCTCTACAAATCTGATGGGCATACAAAGAGACACGTACAATGTGTTGGTCAAAACAAATATTTTGATTTGTTGAAACACATGTTAAGACTCTGTAAGAAATCTGTTTACCATTGGTAATCCTATGACCCAGTAAAATATGTTTGTACGGTATTTGTATTACTTGATCTCTAAATTCTGTAGAATGCTCTTTAGGCTTAACTTTGCTTCAGATTCAGTTTTCATCTAGCTGCCAACCAAGGCTTTCTGAATCTTAAGCAGATGGGCCTGGGCCTTGCTGGACAGACTGCAGTAGGAGTGCCACTGACCTTGAGAGTAGAGATAAAGGGAGGGGGAGGGGATCTTGGGATAGCCATTTACTGGCTTTGGTGTAAAGTGTTCAAAACAAAAAATTTACTATTCCATCTGCTCAAGTTAACATAAAAGCTGCACAGCTTGGGTATACTTAAAATCAAGTACTGATTGAGCTCTGTATATTAAAAAAATATATATATTTATATATATATATATATATATAATCTGTGCACCATTTCACGAATCTAACTGTTCATGTTATTGTCTAAAGTTAGGCAATAACAATCAAACAATATAGTTTTGTGCTTCCTGTGGTACACAATCAGTGCTACCGATGCTAAACAAAAGACAATCATGATTAATCTCTGCAAATCAGTGTCCATGTGCTAATTTCTCATAATATTTTCTCATAACATAACACGTATTAGCAATAGAGAAACATATCCATATTTTGTGATGATACCGTAACTCTTATCTTTTGTAATGCAATGGTAAAAGATGACAATTGAATACAGGTGCATGTTTTGTACTGTGAGCTCAGCAAGCCTGCACTGGGTATGGAGATACGAGTTCATTAGCATTCACAGTGAGGAGCCATCGTGGGCAGGGTTGGCTGGGCAATGCAGAGCCCTGGGGTTGGGTTGCAGCCAGAACCACACAATCACGTAATGGAGCCTAATGCATTGCTTCTGTGAAAAAGCAGCAAATGCAATAGGATGAACAACCTCATCTTTCTCAGTACTTAACGTGCTATCAATAAACAAAATGGCATGCTCAGATTTATCAGGCACAACTAAAGCTAGAAGAGTAGGTTCTATGGAAGGAGGAGGAGATTCAATGCAAGTTATGTGATCCTTGTCTAATTGAGGACTGGACACCATAGGCATATTACATTTTAACACCACTCCTTTATACTTTTGACATAGTGGGACACTTACAAGTACTGCAGGTGTGACAGACCGGCAAAGGCATCATCAGCTACCACAGTGAAGGTGTTGGAGTTCAGCAGACTGCATAGGGGGAGAGAAAGAGACCAATTTCAAATGTTTGGCTTCCCCCAATGTCCTAAAAGATACTACTAGAACGGTTAAAACACCCTGAAGTTGGATGTCTTATGGGTGAGTAGTTCAAATGGCTACAACACAGTTACTTCCTCAGAAATTAAAAAGCTTGGGGAACATGCTGGCCTTCGCTGATTATGGCATTGACTTTCACAGCCAGAGACACATACACTTTTGTTTTTTTGGACTCATCAGCAGCTTTTTTCTGAAGCAGCGCCACACAAACATATGCCACAACCTGACAGTTGAACATACAAACTCATGAATACATCTCTGGAAAAAATTAGGAGACCACTGCACCTTTTTCTTTCCTTTCCAAAAAAGTAGAAAAGCAAAGTATTGTGTGAGGAACAGAAGTGTTCAATTTGCAGTGGTCTCTTAATTTTAACCCTTCTGTTCCTCACTCAAAACCTTCCTTTTCGAATTTTTTGGAAAGGAAAGAAAAAGGTGCAGTGGTCTCTTAATTTTTCCCAGAGCTGTAGTTACAAACTCATACAAACTCCCTGGAATACTGGGAAGGTTTTTTTTTCTATGATGCAAAGCCAAGAAAATGTGTATGATATCGCTTAAAATAATTCCATATGTTTATTCAGTAAATATTTCAAATTATGGGATAATAAGGACATAGACTTCTATAAATTAGATGTCTATGCTCTTGTTATCCACTTAAATTGAGACACAAACCAGTACTGTACATGTGTACATTTGGGACTAACCTGTACTGTATACTTTATTTACAATTGATTATAACTGAAAAGAACAGCATCTTCAGAATATCTAACAATATTTTCTCCATACAAAATACGTCATTTGAATTAATGAGAATATGACAAAGGAAGGGTTACACTATAGCATTTCAAGGAACAGATGAACTATTCAACATAGTAAGGGTCAATTTTGATATGAGTTCAAACCACAAAATATATATACACACACACACACACACACTATTGAATCTGCATAGACAGATAAGCAATTGTTTCAACAAAAGAGAATAGATGTGAGTCAGTTGTTGGTGATGACCCTGATACAGAGCGAGCCACTTTACTCTCTCTACTGCCATGTAACCTCTATTTTCAATAACAGAGCAATGCAGTGTTCATTTGTTTTGTCAATTTGTAATTTACTGGAGGTGAAAAAGCACAGTGCACTTGTCACTCGTGTGACAGATGAAAATATCTGTTATAAATATTGGCCTTCTGACCAAGGTGCTTCTAAATTGCGTGGCGGAAAAGTTGCCTTCATGCAGTAAACTGAGTAATTTCAAGACCAGGGTTTGAATCCTGTTCGCGGATTAGCCGAGGGTTCCCGCAAAGGGCGGTGCAATTGACCTGGACCATCTGGGTTTGAAGTGTATGGTTGGCCTGCCTCATTGCTGTCCAGCGACTCTGTTGTTGTAGCGTGGCATCTGTGAGATCAATCAAGGTAGAAGACTGGAGAGTGCATTCCCTCTGATACCTAAGGATTACTGTCTAGACTTCCTGGTAGAGAGAGCAGTGTAATAAGAACCAGAATGTCATCATATTTGCTTCGGAGGATAAATAGCTCAACATCAACTTTCCCGGGACCACTGGAAGGTAGGGCGTAGTTTAGGAAATGTGCAAAGACAAATGGGGTATAAGTAAAAAAAATAACAGTCTTTCCAGTAGCCTTGAATGACATCAACTGTACCACAAAACCTTGCAGAGGTGGAATAGTTTATACACATGTATAAACACCTTTCCCAGGATATTTCTAACACTTGCGAAAAGCAGTAACTTAATCTAGCCATCCAATTGACTGCTACATGTATTAACCTGATTTTAGTTTCCGACTAAACAACTGATGTGATTGGTCTAGCTGAATTGTTGTATAGAAGATGTCTTGGAGAGAATATGTTTAGCCTTTTCACTGACCCCAGACAACGTTGGAAATGGTTTACTCTAATTCCAAATTGGAAGTTTAAGGATAGAATGATAGTATGATATGCAACAATACCTACAGGAACTGCAGCAGATGCAGGTGGGAGAAGGCCCCCTCTGGGATTGTAGTGAAGGCTGCATTCACCATCGTCCTGAGGAGTACAGACTTTATCAATTAACATTTAGACTTTATCAATTTACATTGAGTCAGTGTCAGCCGTCAGATCATATAAAAATTGCTGCTACAAGCTAAAAGGGATTTTAGGTATGTTTCTAGTCAGCCACAGAGTTTTTCTGAAGGGTTTTCTGAAGTCTTTCTTACTATTTACATTTCAGGTAGCAAGCCATTGTCTTTAAAGTAGGACATTTTTTGTTGTCACAGTTTAAAATCTTCATCACTTTTATTTTCAAATCTCTTTTTCTTTTCAACAAATATTATTCTAAAAGGTATTTCAATTTTAAATGTATTGTTCAACAAGCTGTTTTAAAATGTTGATCTTAAACACCACTATATCACATTAGGTAAATAATGTTTCACATGTGGAAATCAGATATGCAATTTCACATATGGAGCCAATCATGTATGCAGCTTTACATGTGAAAAACAATCATGTAAAATTTTTCTTTTTTACATATGAAATGGCAAATTTGTAATTTTTTTATTTGTACATTTTTTCTGATCATTCTTTTCAGTTTTTCTCCCCTCCCTAATGTTGTGGTGTCCAATTTACGATTACGTCATTGCCTCATCGCTGCAACTCATCAGCAGGTTCAGGAGAGTTGCACATGAAGATATGTGTGAGCCAATTCACAACTGTTAATTCACAACATTTTTCACTTTGTCAGATCTGGGATTAGATGTAACAAACTTTTGGTCAGTGATCAGTGACCCAAACCACTGGGCTACCCTGCTGCCACATATTTGATTTTAGCATTCCTTTTTAAATCATGTATTTTGTGTTAACATGTCAACTCAATATTTAACTTACATCTTAAAATTGAGCACATGTAAATGTGAATTAATATGTGAATATACAATTGTATCAGAGGAGTTTTTGTATTTGTATAAAGGCATTAATTAAGGTGTGAACTACCTACTAACCTTCATATGGTTACTATCCCTTGAGGTACATGCAGGTCTTTTGCTGTGATGTGTGAATCTATTGTGTCTGGCATATTGGCTATGGCACGTACAATTGCTCTAGTCTAATCAATAGTCTTAATTTTTGCTGGCTTCAGCTGACTTCTGTCCAAGAATGAAGAGCAGCTGAAGCACACACAAAACACACAACCATTTGTTCCTGTATTTAATGGCTGTCCCAGCCCTGTCCATCAAAAAGCAAGACCATGATGAACCTGCTTTTTTCTTATCTATAAAATATATCAGACCTACATTCTTGAGGAGTACAAAATCTATTGTTCTCACCTCAGAATTACATTTCAGGTATGTCCTACCTTTTTCAATTAAGCTTTTGGTAAGCAGACTACATTTTTTGTAAAACCCCTAAGAGCTTGAAATTCATTGTTTGTCAACAGACATGTCCATGAGAGATTGTCATCATTAAAGAATATACATGGCACCACAGATTATGAATCTAACAGGTCTTCATGAACAACAGCTGGTTTTATAATTTCAGAATAAAATCTAAGGAATAGAAATAAAAGCAGAGATTATACAGGAACAGACACACAAAGTGATCTGTTTTGTACTCACAGGGAGATGATCCCAGGGGGAAAGGTCTTGGGGATAGCCTTGGTATCCACACAGAAGGCACTATCTTTGGTGCAGGAGCAGGTGGTAGGACAGCGGGGTATTTTGGTGACCCTCTTGGCCCTCGTCTCCCCCATCAAGCAAAGAAGCAGACATAGATTTGCCAAAAGCCTCAGCCATCCTGTTACCTTTCTTGATCCAGCATCAAGCATATTTTTTCTGCGGACGTACAAGCACTATTGACAAAGAATGCTGAGGCTCCAGAACTACTGCTTTCGTTTCAAGAAAAATAAGCAAAAATCCTCTGGTTACCTTGGAGCAGCAGCACTAGTGATGAGCTATTGAAAGACTGAAGATTTGGAGAGAGAGAGAGAGACAGAGAGGCAGTGCAAAAGAGAGAACAACAGTGCAAGAGAATCAGAGCTGTGGAGGGGGCAGTCCCTGATATCTTCAATGTGTGTGTGTGTGTTCTGCAGCTTGCCTGGATGTGTGTTCTCCCTAGAGCTGCTGTCGGAGCACTGACTGGGAGCAAATGCAGCAATTCCCCACACTAGGTCCTACACGCTGCACAGAGCCGCTTAATCTGAATTATTTACTATTGCACAGAGAAGCCTTAAAATTATGGACATGGAGGTAGCCAGGCAGGGGTTGGGGAGAAACAAGGCAGTGGCTGATGTTAGGCCAGGCAGGAATTGAATGTCAGGGTGCTCTGGGGGTTTTCACACTCAGATATACAGATTTCAGGCATACAGATCTCTCTCTCTGTCAAAGAAATGAAAGAAAGAGGAGGCTCTAAAAAGGAAAATAAATAGGCCACATGCTAAAATCCACAAAGGTGGCAGAGTACTAACAGTCCTGAACATATTTCACCACTTTTGTGTTTTATAACAATGTGGAAAATATGGAAGACTAAATCAAATCCCCACTAGGTGGAGCTATTGGACATATGATGGCTCCAGCTGCTAGTAGTTTGGTGGCAACCATAAGAGGGGATCAGAGATGCCTGCAGTGCCAGGCACAACAAGCTTTTCTACACAATAACACTGTTGTCACGAGCAGATAGCAACCACCTTTCAATTTGCTTTCTACCGTTATTATGTAGCCTAGGTCTTAACACATTGCTCTGTTAGGCTTTATAACACTTTTATTGTGTATTTCTCCAAGTAAAAGACAAAGGTCATAGCTTTCTGAGGAGTGGAAACATGACCATGTTGCTCTAAAGATTAGCGTCTTGCTAGACTGATGAATGCAGTCAACATTCATGAACACGTATAATTGCGAAACTGTAAAACACTTAAAAAGTTTAGTCAGTTTAATAGGTTATTAAACTATAAAGAATATGTTATTGCAAAATGTTGACACTGTTGTAATAACATAGTGTGAAAATATCGAAAAAAACATTTTTAGTCAGAAATGTATTAAAATAGTAATACGTTATTTGGCAGTGACTTTTCTACCGAAACCAAGTTGTGGAATGCAGTCAGTTGTAGTCTTAATTCTATAATCCCAAAACAAAACGTGTGTAATTTGGTAAACTGGTTGGTAAAAGGGGCCATATGTAACATATTTACTGTACTACTAGCAGAAATACAAGCATAAATGACCAGAAGACATCTGCAGTTAATGTTTCAAGTTAATGTTTCAAATATTTATTCTTACAAATTGTCTGGGGTGCCTGAGATATTCCCCATTTAAACTTTCTTACTGGTCTGTCTATCAGTTTGCATTAACATGCAGTGTCCTCATACTTGGTTTATTCCCCGCACCCTAAACCACACTGGACTTACTAAAACTATTCTGGTTTTGTTTGGTACAGGAAGAGGAGGGAACAAGTTGTGTTATTGTTTAAATTCAGTCTTGTAAACATTAGGCAGTATTCTACTCTGTATTGATCAGTGTTGGTGCTTTTTGAAGTGTCATCAGCTGCTCTGTCATTGATAAAGCCTTGCTTTTTTAATCTAGGGTCCATGACTATAGCTTCCTTTAGCAGTGAGTTTTTTATCAGAGGACCAAATCTTCTCACCATTCCTAAGCACAGTAAATCTACCCTCTACCCAAGTCTTCTTGTTATTACAATGACGTTTGTTGTGATGAAAGTTTATATATAACATAGACAGCATAAATGTGGGTATAGCATGACAAACTATGAGCATGTCAATAAGGGAGTAATATTGATTATGATAATACTTATTTATTGTTTCTATAATTATATTTACCTTACCACTCTCACTTCAACTGTGGCTTTCTCAAGAGAGCAGAGCACAACACTTCTCAGAGATGATATTCCATTCCTCAGTTGGTCAAGTTTTCTGAAGTGGGACTGGGCAAAGCCAGAATAGTGATGATCCTTCATGTCAAAGCATCTTTTCAACGTTTGATGAATTCCATATCTGGCAACAACTTTCTTTGTATGGAGCTGTCACTGAGTGGCTGCCTGTTTCTTATATTTTTGTTCAATACTCTTAAATTCCCATCACTTTGTCAATAGTGGGTTTGAGTGGTCATCCTCAAACAGAAGGTGAAGGATGTTACGGGTAAGTCTATACCCTGTAAGCTTTATTGCTGCAACAATGGCATTATCACCTGCTACTTCTACCACTTTGTCTGTGATTCCACGCTCTGATGTGATACATTTCAGCTCTTGTGCAAGATTTTCTGCTTTATGTCTCTCATGAATGTCAAAATAATCAAAAAGATGTGAAGTCAGGGTGAAATCCTCCAAAAAATGGCCTATGACAGATATGTAACTGATATTGGAGTTCAATGTCCAGCAGTCAGTTGTGATTTACATTTATGCATTCTACATCTTTTCCTCCACACATGCTCTAGTTTCCTCATATAATCTGGTAACATGTGTGCATGGTAGAGTTCACTGGAAGGATGTAGAAAGGCTCTTTTCACCTGCTCTGGTAGCTTGACCTAGCGAAGTTAACAAATAGTTAATTGTGCAAACCAGTAGTGCGAATAGCGGAGTGTACGAAGCTAAAACTTTCACAATCTTGTCAGTCAGTGCTGAGGCTATAAAAAAGGGGGGCAGGAATAGGCAACTTTGATCGCATTTGGTAAAATGGGCTGTACACATTCAAATTAGGGCAGGAAGTGAAAATATATAAAGTATATCATTCAATGTATTAAAATGAGACGACGACGTGACCTCAGGTCTTCCAATCAAAATCAAAACAGAGTGATTCAGACTCAAGTGTCTAATAGACAAACAAAACAATAGACAAGATAAGTCCTGACAGCATTTTCACAAATTCAAAATGTACTGCTTGATTAAATTTAGAAATTTCCCAACTGTGAATTTTGAAATAACTGCAGTTTTGGAATAGTTTTTGGAATAATACATTTGTAGTTGTGTCATTTCTATTATAAACTTGATTTGGAAACTGTTGAGCTTAGTATGCCATTTAGAATATGCTGCAATCCCCACTGAACGCAGGTGCCAGGTTGGAAAAGGCAAAATACTATTTATTGACTATTAATGCAATGTTATTAATATTCTGGCTCATGGTCAGACAACATTTGGCTGCCACAGGTAGCTGCTGTGCTTTATGAATTAACATGTTTCATTTCAACATTTTGGCTTTCTTGTCAATGAGATTCAAGCCAAAAAGTAGCTATAAAAACAAAACAATAAAAAATGTAATGAATTAGTTGCAACTGACTTTATGGCTAGTCTTGTATTTATCCAGTTCAGAATCATTACAGTCCTCTTCATCTGAATAAAAGCTCATTTCTCTACTGAAGGTTTTTCAGTCACATCATTGCCCTGGCCTGTTACTGGCAGGGATTCAGTATGCTTGGATAACTGTTACTGTGCAGCACTCGCATGACTCATAATGATTAACATTTACTTTTTCAATTCAGATGCTAACCCACATCCCATATCCTAAACCAGTGCCAAGCAACCTGAAAAGGGCTCTCTGTCCTTGTTCCGACATCTGTTTGGCTTTCACTGCCTCTTTCTATCTTCATACGAAGAAAATAAAATATGAAGTATAATTCTTCCCTTTCTCAGTTACTCTTGTGCTGTTGGAAAATCCCAGCTGCCCCAGGTATGGTATTTGCACAGGAGGTATCACTCAGCTATATTCAGACTCAGACATGTTCACACAGGTTTGTCACTTCATAACTATACTATGGAAATGTTTCTCAAAGCAATAAAACCAACAGCTTACTAATTATTAAGTATGTCTTCTGTACGTCAAATTAAACTTTGAACTGAATTGTTTCCAAAAGTAAATATGGAATAAGGACAGGGATACCAGTCAGCCACAAACTACTGGCAAGGGAGTTTATTTCTGAGATGGAGGAGGAAAACACCCCCCAACTCGCTCATTTTTTCTGTTTTAGTGGAAGTCAGTTAAATAAGTAGACCAAACCCAGCTGCTATCACATTGGTGTCCATTCCTATTGAGAAAGCAGAGAAAGGTAAACAGCTTAAGTCATTCATTTTAAAAATATCCACCATCTTTAGTACATCTTTACCTTGCCTTATCTAATAACGTTCTGACAGAGCCACTAAGAGCCAAAATAGCCCAAGGGCACATAATGACATCCATGTCCTGGACGAGCCCATAGTATACCCTGTGAGTCAGGTTCAAATACTTTCAACCAGATAAATCTGCTAAGAAACTCAATAAGGCAAGTGTTAAAAAATGTCCTATGTGACACAAATCTGCCATGTTTGATTACAATTTTACAGGCAATCCAAATGTCAAAATCATACTAATTATCATATAAAATTATTTTATATTAGGGAATAAAAGTGAAAACTGAAAATAAAACCTTCTGTCTTCTGTTTGCTGCAGAGTAGAATATTTATTATGGATGAAGCAGGTGGGCTGAAATATATTCTCCTGCTGAAGAAAGGCTGCAGAAAGGGGATATTATGCTTTGATTTGTGAGACCTCCAAACAAAACAATTTTCAAACATAGGTGTAATTGTATGTTTTCAATATAATGCCAAACTCAGTTTAATTAAATAGAGTAAAAAGGCATATAACTCAGGGCAGGCCAAATAATATGATTAGAGTACTGAGCACAACAACTGTGTTTTGATATATTCTCTCTCACATCTCATAGGCCACCCAGGAAATATAATCAAATTCTCTGGGTCATGTTATATCCTTTTCAGAAAGGAATTCCAGGTTTGTTCCAGCATTTTGCACATTTTATACAAGCAGAAAACTGGATTTCTGACAAACATGCATTTACAGAAATGTTGGGTTACAGATGTAACCCTGCATTTGCAGCTCTTAATTTTGGCAAACATTAGTTTTCTTGCTAATAACATGTATTATTATACAGATTGGGATAAACTGTTGAATTAAAAAAAACTTTTCGGGAGCCTTTCGTGAAGATAAAAAAGTCGGTATATGAGTCAAATCTTGGTCAAACTGGTGGCATTCAGGCTTGGTCTGAATATTAATTTATTTGTACTTTAACAAAGAAAATCATATTGAGGCTGGGGTTTCATTTTCAAGTGATCCCGGCAATACAGACAACCAAGAAGTATAAAAAATACGGAATAAAAAAACAATTGAAATTAAGAAAATGGCTAAATTATGTCCCAAAATACACTTTGATTATGTCACACAATATACAAATTAAATATATATTTATCATAACAAATATCACAAATCAGCGAGGTAATGTGACAGTAGTGTTATCACTTGACCACAGGCTCTCCACATAACCACAAAGTTCTAAGTATACATGTTAAATTTAGTGTCGACCCAATTTCCACAAAGACAGTGAGATAGGGCATTTGACAAGCTTTTTTATGACATTAATTCATTAATTTACAAAAGGTGCTTAGAAGTCCTCCAACATCGAAACTTAGTTCTATCATAGATTGGGAACATGCAGTAATATATACACCTGCATTTCTATTTGAACTGAGAATTAGTAAATTATATATTGGACTTGATTGTTAGATGTGTTTGAGGAATTCATGTCCAGGTAACCTCCTGCCTTGTGAGGACAGGGGAGAAAGGCTTGGCTCACCAGTTGATCATGTTTGATAAAAGCCCTGACAAACCCAGATTATGTGTCTCAGCCCAGAGGAAGTGTCTGACTCATTCCAACGTAGAAGAAAGTTGATCTGGTGGGAAATAGGAGGGGCCGTGCCTGAAGGCATTACTTTCGTAAGTAGACGATCCACTGGTAACTGTACAACCAGCTACACAAAACCATTCCTCCGTCTTCAGTTACATTCTATTTTGAGGGTCCCAATTTCCATCTGAAGATGTTTTATAGATACTATCAACAAAATTTCAACAAAGTTTCAACAAATCTGTTATCTGTTAATAAACAACTGCTTGCTAAGGATGGGGTTAGGTTTAGAATAAGGTTTACGGTAAAGGTCAAAGTTAGGGTTAGGATAAAGGTTAAGGTTAGGGTAAGATTTAGGGTTATGAGACACTTTTGCGACTACATTCTGAGTCGCAAAAGTGTCAGCGTCTACAGACACTTTTGCGACTCAGAATGTAGTGTAACCTTATCTTCTATTCCCCAACTACACCCATACCATCAGACTATAATTGCTAAAATCAAGCTTCTTTTCACAGGTTTCACTCCAGTCCTCTTCTTTCAGCCATAAAGGATTTTTGCTAAAATACATTTTACCAGCAAACCTGGACAGCAAAATCAGTTGCACAAGATAAATGACAAAATATAACAGAATCCATGATATTTATTTTAAAAAGTTTTTAAGTGGGGATCCACGCTAATGTTTCTCTTAAAGGTGTGTAATGTAGCAGTAGAAAGTAATGTGTCTTGGATTCTCTCTACATGCATTTAACTTAATTAAAAAGGAATCAGTGCAGGTGCAAAAATAAGTAAACCCCCGAGTTGCATTGGTTAATTCAAGTAGGTAAGTAGAATCAGGTGGGTAAATAATTGGGTACCATATGAAAGGATGGATCTTAGGAAAAGAGTTTGAGGCTATGTAAATAAAGACAAGAAACCCAGACATTTTGGTGTTACCCATACTGATCAATGCAAAACACACCATGCCGAGAGTAAAGGAGAGGACTTCAGGAAGAGGGTGGTGTCAGCACATCATTCTGGGGAAGGTATCTTCTCCCAAAAAATCTCCCTAAAAAAATATTCTCTTCAAAAAAATATAATATGCTAACCAATATTTTTTTCCAACGTGGCCTTAATACGTTTCCCATTATCATCATATATGAATCCAACCTCAGTCCTGATGAGAAGACATTGTATTGTGTAAAGTTACATAGCTATCTAGCCATCTGCCGAGCGTAAAAATAAAGGAATATGAACATTTGCCACGGTAGGGGTAAGGGCAAACTGAACCAGAGCAGGAAGCACTGCCCCTCCAGAGTTGCAGTCTTTTAGATTATGGAACAATTTTTATTTATTTTCTTTAGAATTTGCTATTCCTTTAATAATTGTTCTGATGTACTAGGTGTTGTTTTGCATGCAAATCCCATTCACATGCTCCTTCTGGACAATAATGTGTAATACAAATCTCAGTGACTTAGAAATCTTTCAGATAACTACTTAATATTCCCCCAGGGTGAAATGCCCCTTTTAAGGGTACTAAATAGATGTATTTGTTTTTAAAATATATCAGTTGTTCTTAAAATAAGTCACCAAATAATCTTCACAGAGCACATGTTACTACATGCAATAGTCGTTCCTTTCTCTTTCTTTCTGTGATGTGCAAAAGCCAAGTTCATTCTTTCACTTTGAGCACAAGACCATATCAATGATAAGCATGAAGGGAAGCAAAGAGATGGGACAGGCAGAAAATATAATGTGATAGTCAAAGAGTGACAGGCCTTGCCCTATGCTAACCCTAAATGTCAGTTCTGTCCCACTGAACACAGAGGGCTCTGGGGATCTGTCAAACATAGCCATTGCACAGACAAGAGTCTAACCCAGCAGAGACGTCAGCTTTAAGAGCAGGGGAAAGGTATGTATACTCCCTGCAAGTAGCTGTGATAATGAACTTAGTATGATGTTAAAGATTCTATGCTATACTGCCTTCTTTATCCTTTCGTTTTGAAAATGTTTAAATCACACATTCTTAAAAAAAAAATACTCTACTATGCAAGAACTAGCTAAAACCAAAACCACAAAGGACACAGTAGGATAACATTTACAATATTTTAGGATAAAAACATGTTTCTCAATAATTCACAACCCATCGTTTTCTGTAAAGAGCTACTTAATGAAAGGATATTGTGTTGGTTATAACAGCCAGCCAAGCATTAACGTAAAAGTAATGTAATTTGCTCTACTAGAAAATAGCTACTAATGTTATGTACTAATGTAACCAGCTATGCATTTATAAAACTTGTCTTTTCAAGCATTCACAACTAGCAAAACGGATTCAGCCAGATGTGTGTTTTGCATTTGAGTTCTAGGTTTGGTTATTGGATGATTAGTTTAGCCATGGTCATATGCTTGCCATGAAACAAAAACTGAATGTCCTCACCAAGCATGGCAACTAGGTACAGCATATGGTAATATGGTAATGTTTTATTTGCAGAGTTATACAAATAGATAGCTAGCTTTGTGTGTGTTTTACAATGATGTAAGTCTACTGTAGACAGACTTCAAGCATGGAGCAGCATGTGAAGTGTGAAATTCCAGTGAAGTGTGTTTTTGGAGCAGTAAAATGGTCTTCACTGATACCATGACCATTTAAACCATAAAGGGGACCCTTAAAGGGAACCCTTATACTATACATTTTAAAGTAATATGTTTGCTTTCCAGAAAGCCAAAATATTAGCCAGTAGGAACAGATCTTTAAGCCTGCCTGCCTGCTAATAACACTGAAGTGTGCTCAGCATTGACATAACTGTTTAAAATAGGGCCATGATTTTTTTGTCACAAACATATCACAAAAAATCCATAGACCTACTCTTCAACAATCAGTAGGTATAAGATAATTTGTATATTTGTATGTGTATTCATCAGAATGTCACTAATTACTTTTCTTAATTGGTTGGAAATGACACATTTGCTGAAATTACACAAACTTTAAAGAGAAACAGCATTGTTGTGTGAAAGTCAGCTGGGCCAACAACTGTGCTTTGCCTCTCCTTCAAATATAAAATATGGACAACAAACACATTTTTTACCATCCATATAATACATGGTTTAGTTTCTGGCATAACAAAGGACCACAATGCTGTTCTTAGGTACAGCAATTATAGCAATTTGAAATATGTCCAAAAGAAGATCAATGAAGACCTATGCTTGGCTGACAGCCAACAGGCAGACTGGTGCCAATCAGTAGAAACATGCAGACCATGGGGTAACACACTGGTGTTTGACTTCAATGGAAATGAGTCATAACAGCTCTTATACGGGAAGTTCCCCAGCACATTGGAAAGAGCACATACAAACAGCTTATTACACATCCAGCCCATAACTTGTAGGTTTTCCCTTTTTTTGTTATTTGCAATGGTCCGAAACTGCATTTTTAAATGTAATTATCAATGTTGCAATTTACATGAAATTAAGTATATTTAAATTAGGACTGTCAAAGTTAACGCGTTAACGCGTGCGATTAATTTAAAATACTTAACGCTGTTAATTTTTTTGTCGCCGTTAACGCATTTTTTATTTTTAAGCCTCGGCGCCGTCCAGTGAGAGCTTGACTTTAGTGGGAGCTGACAGGATCGCGCTACTCACGCGTTTATTGTTTACCAGTACCTTTTTGGCGGTTGACTTGACCTGAGCGCTTCACAGGCACTTTTTTCAATATATCATTGGAGAGATTGATGTAGTGAGTCGTGTTTACTCGGCACTAGTTTTAACAACAGCAGCCTAAAAACGCGTTAGTAGGCTACACATGCGTTTGTGCAATGGATGTGAGGAAATGGGAATATCTCTCCTTGCGGCCCGCACCCCAGTCTCACTACAAAAACCGGGAATGCTAGCCATGGCTCCCCTAGCTCTGTTGGATGAATCCACCTGCTTACACTTTGCTTGTATAACATGGTAGGTTGTCATTATTTAAAGTTTTTGCTACTCTTTGATAAGCGTTAATGTTTCCACCAAAGCATATTCTCATAGTGAAATTAGCAAACAACTGTGCTCCGCATGAATTACAGATGTACCCTGATTTAATGTTTGTATATAACATCTCTAGCCACCATGACTAACTTATGCCATTGCCTGTTCAAGTAGCCAACCTCATGCATTTGGCTGAATTTGGGAAAAATTTAATAGAGATACTTTATGAAGTATTTGATTGTGGCTAACATCTTTCAGGAACTTTAATGTTTACAGGCATTCACCTGAACCCCATTCTAACCACATTTCAGCCTAAACATCAAAGGACAATAACTTGACCAGCTTAGGTGTGATTCAATGGGTTAAATGCCAGCACACCATGTAGCTGTCCAGATAAGAGTGGCTGATATGTGTTCTATACAGCAGCCTAAGGTAGCAGATATTGTCCTTGGTGCGTTAATCAAGAAAACAATGAGATGGCAAGATTCTGTTTAGATTTACATGGGCTACATTTAGATGCAGCCAGTTATTGTGGTAAGTTATGTACTCACATTGTATGTATATTCAACAACAACTTGCATTTATTTAATTCCAAGTCAAGCACAGTCCATAGCTTGCAATAAAACAAAGTATGTCTTTACCATAATGCACTGCTTTTTAAACAGAAAAGCGTGTATTAAGGGCAAAATTTGAACACATTCTAAAATTGCGATTAATTGTGATTAACTACAGATGATTATTTCAATTAATCGCGATTAATTATTTTAATCGTTTGACAGCACTATTTTAAATAGATTTATAGCATTTGTTTTATGTATGGAAATTGGCATCCTCCTCAACACACGCTGTAGTATATGGAAGCTGTCTCGAATTGATACTCATGAGCTCCTGCATTGTCCTGTTCCTTTTAGTTCACCCTTATCCCTCATGTACCACTCTCCCTTCTACCTATCATATGCGTTGACAACCCCCACCGGTTGCCAGTTCTTTCTCTTGTTGAAGCTTTAATAACCAAAAGCCTCCCGTCACCCTACAAGACTGACTCTAAATTGAAACCGAGTAAAGATGTTTGATTGACAACGCATCTCCTCTTTGGGGAGTATGCAACGTTAAGGTCAGGTCATCTATCAATCCTAACATGTCACAAAGTGTGGGCAATAATGGTGGATTTGTGAAGCTTGAAAACTAGGTGGAATAAATAAAGTCGGCTTTAGCGCTTTCAAAAAATATGTGGATGATATTTCAACACTGTAAAGTTGAAATATGAAAATATGAAATATGTTTCAACAGGGCGGAAGGCCCATGTAAATCTTGCAACAAGTCAAACCAAACAAATGTCTTGCTTTGGTGGAGCTTCAAAAAGTACTCAGAAAGCAGGCCTCATCATTTCTCAGAGAAAACAAAAGTTCCAGGAAAATTATAGTGTGCAGTACTCTCTAATTTAGCAATTTTCTCATCCTTCATCTCATTTTCACCCACATATGCAGCTGTAATCCTTTAGGCATGCCAAAACATCTCTTTTCTTCAGTGTTTAAACAGACAAGTTGTAATAGCTTCATTCAGTTTTGTGAATAGAGTACACTTCTCCCAACATGGAATTACATTTTCTGTTCATGATTTTGTCTGTTTTCTTCTATGTTGCAAACTAACATGAAAAAACTCTGCAAAATGTTTCCTATCCAGTCGGAAAAAGTAGTGATTAACAAACCTAGCACACATTCAAGGGGTTTGTTGGGGGAGGTTTATTGAAAAGTTACTTCCAATCAAAATCTTAACGATGGAAGCTAGTGGACCATTCAAACCGTTTTTGAAATACAAAAGTCAAAAGACCTCCAAAGAGGCATGAAAATTTGGAGGTATGGCCTCACAAGTCTAACATGATAATAATAACACAGTCATCACCTCTAGGCTGGTCAACAAACTCCATGACCTAGGGATCACCCTCTCCCTCTGCAACTGGACTTTGGACTTTCAAACCAACAGACTCCAGTCTGTCAGGTTAGACAACTTCACCTCCTTCACCCTGAACCTGAACACTGGTGTTCCACAAGGCTGCTTGCTCAACCCCCTCCTGTACTCCCTCTTCATGACTGCGTTCCTGTACACAGTTCCAACACCATTGTCAAGTTTGCAGACGACACCACGGTGGTAGGCCTGATCAGTGACAATGACGAGTCAGCCTACAGGGAGGAGGTCAAGAGCCTGGCAGCATGGTGCACTGACAACAACCTGGCCCTTAATGCAAAGAAGACCATGGAGCTCATTGTGGATTACAGCAAGTCAAAAGGCTGCAGTCACGCCCCAGTTCGCGTCGATGGCACTGAGGTTGAGCGGGTGCCCAGCTTCAAATTCCTGGGTGACCACATCTTCGAGGACCTCTCCTGGTCCCTCAACCCCTCAGCCCTGGTCAAAAAGGCGCGGCAGCGCCTGTACTTTTTGAGGAGGCTGAAGAAAGGCCCACCAGTCTTCAACGATCCTTGTGAACTTTTACCGCTGCACAATTGAGAGCATTCTGACTATCTGCGCCAGTGTGGTTAGGTGGCTGCTCCATAGCCAACCGGAAGGCCCTGCAACAAGTGGTGAAAACAGCCCAGCACATCACGGGTACCCAGCTCCCAGCCATCGTAGACCTCCAGCGCAAGCGGTGTCTGCACAGGGCGCGCAGCATCACCAGGGAACCTTCGCATCCATGCCACAAATCCTCCTTCCTCTTTGCCCTCCTTCCTCTCAGTTCTCACACCAGCAGGCTCAGGAACAGTTTCTTTCCATCTACTGTAACCCTGCTGAACTCTGACCCATCACTAACCATACCCACTCTTTGTTCTACTGGACTCTGTCACTGCCTTACAATGTCTGATAAGGACGTTTTCAGTTGTCTACAGGTAGGTGTCATTGTTGCTATTCCTGTATTTCATTTGCACATGCCAACTTGCATATTAAACTTGTCTTCACTTGCCTTCATTGCACATTTAGAACTGCCACTGCACTTGCATTTTCAGTTGTTACATACATGTCTACCTCGGGAACCTCATTGCTGCTATCCCTGCATTTCAGTTCCACATGCTACACTACTCCTTAAATTTGTCATTGAGAATTGCCACTTGAACATACATTATACTTAACACTTGTAAATTTTCCCTCCTCTATTTTCTTCCATTGCACATTTAGAATTGCCATATGCAATGCATTTGCATTAATTGCACATCTGTAGATTCCACTTGTACATACATATACTTAATACTTGTACATTTTCTGCCCTCTTCTATTTGCACTTCTGGTTAGACATAAACTGCATTTTGTTGTACTGTACTTGTACTTGCTCAATGACAATAAAGTTGAATCTAATCTAAATCTTATCTAATGTCCATAAAAAAGCCAGGATTTTAAGTTTTTTCTTATGGAATAATTACACAAAAATCTAAGTAGGAGGACAAAGAGAGCTGGTATCACCCAGACGATCCACTAATTATCAAAAAAAAATTTTAGGACAACAGACTAAGTCAGCATGAGCTCCTGATTTATTTATATTACACACTTCTGGAATGCAAGATATCTGGCTCGTTGCTCACGCTCATGCTGTCATTACTGGTGTCCCACAGGACTTGGTTGAAGGCGGTTCCTTTTCCTTTCTACACCAACTCCTTTTCTCCTCTTCCACATCTGACACAAGTGTCTACTCTTCCTTCCAAGAAAGGCTTGACTCTTGCAATACCTTTCCATCATGATCGACGAGTCCATGGTTTCCCCTCCATTAGTGCAGAGAACCTTTGCATGTCAGTAGAACAGTTTCTCAAACTTTTTGTGCCAGGGACCAGCAATGCATGGTCTTCTTCCTCTGGGAACCACTTATTAAAAAAAATATTTTGACCAGGAAAGGAATAGAGGTAGATTCTCATTTTCATGCAGCTTTTGTTGCTCAGGATGCACAGTTTAAATTCATGACTCTAGACAATGCTAATAATTCTAATTTCAGGCCAGGACAGAGTTGAATAATGGGTTGTTGTGAAAAATGGCTCCATGGGCCAACTCAGGGTAAGCAACATTTCACCCAAATGTAAATCTAGGTTGAACTATCATTTTAATTGTCTCTATGTGAACAATAAAATACCACCATTGAGAATAGGTCCTAATTAAAATACTTCAGCCATGATTGTTGTAATAATACTGTAGAAAGTTGACACTTCTTGCCCAAGCCAGCAGATCACACAAAAATATAACAATAATAATACCAGACAATACCAATATACAGATTACATGGATTAGAGTATATATATTTTTTAGGTTCCACTATATTGTGGTAAAAAATGTGCCATGTTTGATCTACGTTTAAACTTTTAAATGTTTAAAAGAAGCTTCCCACCAGATACCATCATGAAAGCACTCTGAACTGCACCATGTCCATAGTATTTATATCATCACAATTAAATGAATACTGAACTATCTAATCTTTAGCATAAGTGCCACACCATTCGCTGTCTCCCACATCATGTTTCTGAATTGACAGTATGTCCAACCAGCCCCTCAGCTGCAGACCAAGTGTAACCATCCCAAAAGAACATCCGGCGTCTTCACCTGCAACATCAACAGAGACCACCCCGACATCACATGAATCATTCAAAAGAAGAATTTCTGCACAAACTATCTGAAAGCATCTCAGGGAAGAGCATCTCTATTCTTATTCTCACCATCTGAACCTGACTTCTGTTTGGCTTTGTAACAGACTTGTCAAATTATCACCTTTTCTCGATGGCAGTTCTAATGCAGAGATAAGAACCACCTGGGCAGATAGGCAGCTCCACACTGACTCCCAGCACTGGTGTCCCACAGGGCTGTGCTCAGTCCCATCCTCTACTCCCTGTTCACACACTACTCCAACATTATAGTTTGCTGATGACACCACCTGCATTGGCCTCATCTCTGATAATGACGAGACAGCCTATAGAGGTGAGAACCCTGTCGTCATGGTGTCAGGATTACAACCTCCGGCTCAAAGTCAGTAAAACTAAGGAGCTGATTGTTGACTACAGGAAGAGAGGGCAAGCCAAGCCCCTATCCACATCCATGGGTTTTCAGTGGAGTCAGCAGCATCAGGCTCCTTGGGGTCAACATTGACGACAATTGGTCCTGCTCTCCCAACCCCAACATTGTTGTCAAGGAGGCGAGGAAACGTTTATTCTTTCAGCGCCGACTAAAGAGGTTCGGCTTGGACTCCAGGATACTCACCAACATCTACAGGTGCACCATCAGGTGTATCCCTGACTGGCTGTATTACCGTCTGGTATGGCAGCTGCACTTCCCTTGACTGTGAGGCTCAACAGAGGGTGGTCAAGACTGACCTGCCAGCTCTGCAGGACTTGTACACTCAGAGTTGTAGAAGGAAGGCCCTGTGCTTCATCAGTGAACTCAGTCAAACAAGCCACTCTGTCGATCAGGCAGAAAGTCGAGGAGCATCAGGTCCACAACAAAAAGTTACCCGGGACTGCTTCTACCCCCAGGCCGTAAGACTGATGGACTTTTGAGCACACTCCCACCTCCCGATTCCAATACTCATCAAAATGGGCCACTACATTTGCTCCCATTTAATTGGACTACACACCGGACCCATTACACTTGGTCCCTTACACTTATCCAGAATCAATGAACTTGCTATTCTGGTTGGTGCTATTATGTACATAATCATTGTACTGAATCTATTGCACATGTAACACCTCATTTATTACAATGGTAAAGTTGCACCATTCACAGTAATATGGTACAATTGTTATTATATACATATTATAATGTACATCTCACATTTCATTGTTTCATAATGTACTACTGCACAAGAGGAAATGCCATTACCTGCTGAATGCTGAAATCTGCTTAAGACAGACACTATTACCACTTATCTTTTTGTATTACTTGTTTATCTTCTAAGACATTGTTTTTATTCCCTGTATTTCTTACATCTGTATTACTTACAGTATTGAGGATGTTTTTGTAAATCAAGAATTTCATTACCAGTAACGCTGTTGTTAATGTGTAATGACAAAATAAACTTGAACTTAGCCCATTGTTGTGGTATTGATCCACCACAGTCCCCTCATGTTTCAGCATTATATTGCATAGCCCAATGTTGCAAAGATCTTAATAGAAATCATGAAAGTAAAAAATGTCCCAATTCTTCCATGGCCTATATACTCACAATACATGTCACCAACTTGTGTTTGGCATGTTCTGGATCAACATATCTCCTTTGGCAATCAGAAACAGTCCAGGCATTTTTATGCAAGTAAAACTGTGTCCGGATATGTCAAATGCAGACATATTTCAGTTCTACTACACAGTCATAAAGGATAAAATCCTGCAGCTCATACATGAAACAGAAACCTATTTGTCCTTGCATTGTTCCAGGTTTCCCTTTAGCAATACAGGTAGTATGAAACTCTTGTTCAAATGACCCAAGCAGTAAAAGCTTAAAGTAGGAACCCAGAGAATGAGGATATTAGGGTATGTGGGGGCTGATGAATGCTTGACACCCAGCCAAACCAAACCATTCACACTGCAATAAATGGCATGTTTATGGCTGCCCATGACTCTGCACTAGCAGACATTTCTTCCGATGTCAACAAGGCTTTTGTATATTTAAAATTGCTCACAGCAATGTGTGCAAAATGTGTAGGATATTAAAGTGGCCCACATTTTCACTGTAAACACGATTCATAGCACAAACAAAATCAAGATTTATGGACCTGTTTATTAAGTTATTTTAAAATCTGAAAGCAGCTTTAATTATAAATGTTGTTCTATAGAATTGTATTTAATGTAATCCTTTTACAATGATATACAGTACGTACTCTGCAAACTTTTATCAGAAGATCCCTGAACACAAATGGGCCTCTTGTTACGGGAGAGGATCAGTTAATTACATGGCAGAGTCATGCACAAAGAAAGTGCATGGTGTTTTCTGAAGCATATCATCCTGGTTCATTTTGATAAGCATAGCTAATAACTAGAAATATTTAGATTGGGGATCATGCTTCAAATGAACAACTGATCCTGAATAAGGAGAGGTACATAAATGACTGACTTAACACATGCACACAAACTGCATGGATTTTTTTTTTTTACATTTCTCTGACTCCATACACAACTAAGAATAACATTGCATTGCAGGTAATATAACAAAAAAACATTTGTATCTGAAAGAAATGACAGAAAATACATACAATGAATGTTTTCATTAATGGATAAGCATTTCAGTAATTAAAGGGGAAAGCAAAGCTGACAATTGAGAAACCGTAAAAATTGGCCAAGTAATATTCAATACAATTAAAAGGTAATTTCATGTAGCACTCCCAGTATAGATTATATGCACATCGATCAAACATTAGCATCATTGTACAAAAAACAAACCAAATCTGGTAAAAACAAGAGCACTTTGCAAATATATATTCATATTTATACAATTCTAACTGTATTTACAAACAAGTAGTTTGAGTGAATTAACTGACTGAACCAACAAACATTACATACAAGGTAGGAATATCCCTTGGTAATCTGTAGATTTGGTCTAAAAAGCAAAATGCTTTCATTTGTCGTTGATGGAACATTGTAAAAATACAGATATGATTCTAACTGCAATGAATAATTCCTTTCAGCTCAGTCCTGTCTGTTTCTCCCATTCCCTTTGAAATGCCCATATTGGAGACATAAGTCTTTCCTTTGCTTGCACAGCTTGGGACATACAAAGACAATTCCAGCCATACAAAGTTCCCCAAAAAGATTACTTTTCCCACCTTAACCTCAAGTCAAGAGAACTGATCCAGATTTGACCCTTGACGCCCACCCGGTTGGTTTAAAAGTTTCAAAAGTCAGTCATGTATACAACTTCACTGATGTGTTGCTTAGTCTCTAGGAGAGTGGGAAGTGTCATTACCGGGCCAGTGGATGACAGGACAAAAAAAAATGTTGAGTCATCTGAGGGTAGTGAGGTATCAACGCTTTTTCAGGGCCACCCCGTTGGAGTGGGGAGGGAACTTTGGCAGGCAGGGCTCCTCAGCCCCAGCATCGTGGGAGAAGACCGAGTCCTCGCCTGAGGAGCAGGTGGAGCTGCGAGTGTCCGGGTAGTTGGGGGAATACTGGTCTAGAGGCACAAACAGCTCCAAGTACTCCTGCAAACACGATATGAAGGCATTCATGGGAGAGGACGGGACAAACTGGCCAGAACACTCATATCTGGCATCGGATTGCAAACATTTTGCACTGAAATACAGGCAGTTGGCTTTATACCAAGTACACCATTTCGAAACATCCTGTGTAAAGCCCTTACAGTAACACATGGATGTGAGTGTGTAAGTTCTGTTAACAGTTGACACATTACCAGTTCAGTGATGGGGCTCACCTGGTTGGACGTCATGGCCAGGGTGCGGTCCAGGTCTTCCACCAGCTGCTTGAATGTGGGGCGGTGGGAGGGAACAGCGTGCCAGCAGTCCCTCATCATCATGTATCTGTGGGAGTAGAAAGAGACAGTACTTAGACAATAGAGAAGAGTTATGAGAACGAAAAAGGTAGTGAGATCATTCTGCTGGCTTGTCTGTCTTTCAGTTATTAAAGAACAATATCTTGGCTGATGCTGCATTCCTGAGGTCTGTGATAGACCTACAGTATCCAGTGTAATGCTAGAACACTGAGGAAGGAGGCTTACAATTCATGAGTGCAGGTGGATGGCTTGTCCATACGGTGGCCCTCCTTTAGCAGCTTAAACAGCTCCTCCACAGGGACTCCTGGGTATGGAGAGCCCCCCAGGGTGAAGATCTCCCACAGCAGCACCCCAAAAGACCACCTGCAGAGAAAGTGGTACGGAACCCGCCCCATCAGTCAACACACAGGGCACATCACTCCAGGCAAGCGCCCAACTTCTGCCCATGTTAACTAATGGTGTATAAAAAAAAAGATATCGATCCATACTCACACATCACTTTGGTGGGTGTATATCCGGTCAAATAGAGCTTCTGGGGCCATCCACTTGACTGGTAAACGACCCTGTGGGTTAAACGTGTACATTTCCTAACATGTGTTTGTTACATTGGAGATAGAATAGGGTAATTATAGGCCATTATAATATTAATCGGTATGGCTCAGGTATAGTGGGGTGGGAGAAAGATTTTGAAACTAGCATTTTTTGTATATTAACATAAATTTGACCTAAAATGTGATCTGATCCGGTTACATAGCGTGCTAAACCTTTACATTAGATTAGCTCACGAACCCTTTTGTTTGGAAAACGACTACAACTAAGTAACCTTCTATTGCATCTTCAGCAGCATACCGTTTTTTAAACCTACTGTAAAACCTGCAAGTAAAGAAGCCTGGTGATAGGCCCGAATATCACAGGCAAAAAGACCCCAGAATAGACCCAGACTGCCGACTCCGACCCAAAAAACTAGCAGAATATGACAATGGCTATGCCAGCTGAGGCCCCAGAGCAGCTATGCGCAGCAATCACAGACCAAGTCAAAGTGACTGTCGAGACAGCTATCGACAGGCTGAATGCAAAAGCATTAGCTTAAACATACTGAGCATTTCCAACAGATCTCTGAAGTAGAAAAGGCCATGGGATTTAACTAATTTAGCCTTTTACTGTCCCCTCTATCATGACTAAAGCCCTGTCCTCACTGAAGAGAACCAGACTCATAAAATGATGCCGCCTCCACCAGCCCTGCCACGTTGGTTTTGTGTCAAACATATCGTTATGTATTAAGGCCAAAAAGTTCTTCCTTGGTCTCAGGTTTGGGTGACTGAATGAGTCTTTTTGCAAAATGTATATGGGCTTGGATGTTCATTGAGAGAAATGGCTAACATTTTGCCAGTCTACACCAAAAAACATTATTATTATAAATTAGGAGTATTACAATGACATGCCCAAATTTAATGTTTTGTCTAAAATCTGTTATAGAATGTTTTATATTCAAACACTGCTCAGAGGAAGTAGGCCTACCTTACCATAGGAAGCATGAAACACTAACATAATGCACTGGTTTTTAAATGTTTTTAATTTGGAGCAAATTCTAAAACGTGATTAATTGTGATTGTATAAATCCAAACAGCTGCAATACAGAGCCAAAAATGTTTTTAAAGTGTCACTGCACTTCAATACTCACTGTTTCCATGTAGACCACTTGATAAGATCATAGAGCTTGCAACAACCAGGGTGGGGGACAAGTAGGAACATTTATGCATTCAGTGCCGTAAGTTGCTTTAGATAAGACTGTCTCGCCCAAGGGTTTAAAAGCTTATGTTAAATGTACTATTGAAAGGTTGATGCTCATGGTTGAACATTTGCTTTGCAACTAAAAACTGAGAGGGAATTCACAGAGGCCTGTTAACAAACATTGATAGCGGAATGGCTTTAAGCACTGTGGTATATTGTCCATCACAAGTCATTATAGAAAATATTTTCATTACCAGTTTGATATAATGCTGATTAACTGATTAGACATGAGGTTCACATTCGATTTATTTTTGGGAAAAAGTATGCTGAAATAACGAATGCTTGTGTAATTGTGAAATACAGATATGCTAAAGGGTTTACAAACGTTAACTCTGTCTTACCACTACAGGTAATTAGTTGCATACTTACATTGGTAGTCTTTTTATAATAATCAATATGGTGGATATCTCTGGCCAGGCCAAAGTCAGCAATCTTCATTACATTGTCTTCCGTCACTAGCACGTTACGGGCTGCCAGGTCTCTGTGGATACACTGCACATCGACAAATAACTAGGTCTAGTGACCCAGAACACTGGTTGCATCTTTTCATTGCTGTACTCAACTGTGCTGATGTAGGTTGAGTCAGATCCTGATGTTACCTTCTTAGAGGACAGGTACTCCATGCCACGAGCAACCTGGTAGGCACAGGACACCAGGTCCTTAATAGACATGTTCTCTATGGGAACCTGGTCAGGGTTGTAGCAATACTCCATGCCTGGTGGACGCCGTGCTCTCAGATACTCCCGAAGGTTTCCCTTGGAGGCATACTCCACAATAACATAGAGAGGACCTGGGGAGGAAGCGAAAGGGTCACTCACCATTTATCCAAAAGAGTGCCACAATACATTTATATTCCAGCATTTTCTTTCGTGGAGGATACATTTTTTGAACAATCCATGGTTTGTTCAAATACAACTCCACATTCTTTTGCTTGTTTGTCTAACCATAAATAATGCATGCCACAGTGAGGGCTTACAGTGCAGTACGGTAGAGAGAGGCATCCAGCTGCTGATTTGATAAACAGCAAGCAAGCAAGCAAGTTTATTTATATAGCACAATTCATACATCGAAGCAATTCAATGTGCTTTACAAACAAAAATAAAAGAAAAATAATATAAAAATACAATAACAAAAACAAATACTCAAATTAAAACATCAAAACAAATGAAAACATCATAATAAAAATACAATAAGAAAACAAAGATTAAAAAAAAAGATTAAAAATGGGATAAAAACATAGGAAGTTATAAGGCTAAACAGTGTGGTTAAGTTTAAGTGCTCAGTCGTGGGCACGTGAAAAGAGTAGTGTTTTTAACCTGGATTTAAAAATGGATACGTTTGGGGCACGTCTAAGATCTTCTGGTAGTTTATTCCAGTTGTGTACAGCATAAGTGCTAAACGCAGCTTCTCCATGTTTAGTTTGGCCTCTGGGCTCTACTAGCTGACCTGTGTTCATGGATCTAAGAGCCCTGCTCGGTTTATATTCTTCAAACATATCATAAATGTATTCGGGGTCCTAAACCATTCAGAGATTTATAAACTAAAAGCACCACTTTGAAATCTATTCTGTAACTGACTGAAAGCCAATGTAAAGATTTAAGAACCGGAGTGATGTGCTCTGTTCTCTTGGTCCTGGTTAACATTCTAGCAGCCGCATTCTGAATGAGCTGCAGCTGTTTTACAGTCTTTTTCGGGAGTCCAGTTAAGAGGCCATTACAGTAGTCAACCCTACTACAGATAAAAGCATGGATGAGCTTCTCTTGGTCTTTTTGGGACACCAAGCCTTTGATTCTGGCTATATTTTTTAGATGATAGAATGCTGTTTTGGTGACCGCTTTGATATGACTGTTAAATGTGAGGTCTGAGTCTATTAGAACACCAAGATTACGCACATTATCCCTGGTTTTAAGGGCCCGAGAGTCTAGCTCTTTACTAATACTAGTTCTTTTATTTTTGTTGCCAAACACAATAATCTAATCTAATCAAGCTAGCCAAATAGCCCTGTTACTCTCTAGTTGCTAACTACAGTAGCCTCTCTACTTGTGCATTGCTTGAATAGACTGGGTCCAACAACCATTTACAAAATCAGTCCTA
>JACXGI010001699.1:0-86598 GCA_016801175.1 Esox masquinongy
CATGGTATATCTAATGCTTTGGAAATTCTTTTGTACCCTTCTCCTGACTGATATCTTTCAACAATGAGATCCCTCTGATGCTTTGGAAGCTCTCTGCGGATCATGGCTTTTGCTCTGAGATGCAACTAAGAAAATGTCAGGAAAATCCTACTAGAACAGCTGAACTTTATTTGTGATTAATCAGAGTCACTTTAAATGACGGCAGGTGTGTAATGACTTCTATTTAACATGAGTTTGAATGTGATTGGTTAATTCTGAACACAGCCACATCCCCAGTTATAAGAGGGCGTGCACACTTATGCAACCAGGTTATTGTAAGTTTTTATTTTTCATTTTTCCCCCTCGAAGATTTCAATTTGTTTTTCAATTGAATTGTTCACATTATAGGTCACATTAAAAGTGGAAAAAGTTCTGACATGATTTATCTTTGTCTCATTCTTTTACATCACAAGAACCTGGCATTTTAACAGGGGTGTGTAGACTTTTCATATCCACTTTATGCTATATTTTTATTTATACCAACTAAAAGTGTTAACATTAAGTCAAATGTTTCTCTAATAATGAATGAATGTCATGTCAACACTAGAAAAATGTTATTTACATGATTTAATTGGGCCTACTTGAAATGAATTCCTCTTCCCGCTTTCGATAAGGCCAGAAGAATAATTTAATCAGGTGTATACTTTAAAAATAATTAGATCATTTATATGATGAATACATGTCTCCTTATTTCATTGCATTGCAGGATTTCAGCGGGAGATTCGTGTAAATCCTACAATCAAAAATGAATATAAAAAAATTAACAATTTAATTGCAACTGCGTTTTTTTCTTTTTTTAACAACTGGATGTGATTATACATATGGTACATCACTAGGACATGTCTCTGAAACCAGAATAAATATAAATTCACATTCGATTTTCAGCAATTGACAATTAACATTTCTTTTAGCGGAGGCCAAAAGGTGCTATTAGTTGCCTGGCGTGTCCATAGTTCGGGGACCGTCGGTAAAGTGCAATTCCGATGATTGCATGAGCGAAAATGTTTTTTTCAAACATTGAATACCTTGAATACCCTGCAAATGAGTAACAGGTGTACAGACAATTTTTATTTTATGAAACAAACATATACATTTTTAGATGTATGTTAAAGCTGTTAATTCTTTCAGAATCTGATGTCTCAATAGTTCTCTTTTTTCAATTGATTCAAATCCAGTACATATAAAAGTAATTTACTTGTTGGCTGACCAACATTGGCCAAAGTACATCCATTAGAAATGCTTTTTATTTCACTGATTTCAAATGAATGTATCCTATGAATCATGTTTTAATACAGTATCTCACAAAAGTGAGTGCACCCCTCACATTTTTGCAAATACTTGATTATATCTTTTCATGTGACAACACTGAAGAAATTAAACTTTGCTACAATGTAAAGTAGTGAGTGTACAGCTTGTATAACAGTGTAAATTTGCTGTCCCCTCAAAATAACTCAACACACAGCCATTAATGTCTAAACCGCTGGCAACAAAAGTGAGTACACCCCTAAGTGAAAATGCAGTAAAAACAACGCATGCCTGCCGGATCCACTGATCGGACCAGTAAAGATCATGGTGGATAAGTGGGGCACGGATGTGTCAGGACAAGTGGTATTGTGACACAAAGTATCTGATTTTCCATTAAAGGGAACATTTAGCGAAGCTAAGTTAAAAGAATGTAGGAGGAAGTTGGAAGAGTTTGAAAAGTGTAAGAAAGGAAAGAAAGATAAAGTAAAGTGGGATAACTATGGTAAGTGGGAGAGAGAAGCTGAGAGAAGGACAGAGAGTGTGAGTAAAAAGATAATGGTAAAGGAAAGTGTGACAGAAGGTGATGAGAAAGTGAAGAAAAGGAACAGGAATAGAGAGGATGATGAGCATGCCATTCCACCTCCTTACTGTACTCCAATCCCTGCAGCTCCTGTACCAACACCGGTCCCGGGCCCATCTCTAACTCCAGCCCAGGCGCCACCCCTGCCACTCCTCTACCCGAAGCTGGAAGACCTCATGGTCTCCCCTACAGGGTTCAACCCTCCGTCTGCCTCCACTCCCTCTTCCCACACCACCTTCATTCCTTCTCCTGAACCAGCTCCCATGAGTACCAGGTCCGGACGATCAGCCAACCCTGACTTTCCTTCTGGCTCCATTGGTGGCTTACCCTAACCCACAGCTATGACCAGTCCAAGGACAGGCTGGCCATAACGAATGGATGCCTGAGGTCAACATCCAAAAGACTTGGAGACAGGATGAACTGAAGGACATTACTAATGAAATGCCAGATCCCACCAAGGACTCAGACTCAGAGTTTGGGATTCACATGATCAAGTTGGTGCGCCTGTACAAGCCGTTGGGAGCAGAGATCGCACACATCACGCGTTCCAGGATGAAACTACGCTGGGCAGACATCCAGGAGGGGTTCAATGAGGACCTTCTCTGGTCCGCAGAGGGGGAATACCAAACTCAACTTACTCTTCTCCTGGAGAGAATAAAGACTGCCTACCCCACAGTGACTGACTGGGCTGCAATCCACAGTTGTGTACCAGGTCCTAAAGAATCCCTGGAAGACTACAGAGACAGGTTGGAGAAGTGTTTCAGGAAATACAGTGGCCTGACCAGCTCTGAGAACTATAATAGCCTGCTAAAGGCTGCCTTGGTGCATGGCCTCCAGCCTGCTTTGAGCAAAACTGTGAAACTCACTTGCATTGGGTGGGAGACAGTACCTCTACAGACTGTGATTGAACATTGTAAACATGCAGAACGGCAGCAGCAGTCCGCTGATAACAAGGCTACATCCAAACAAGAAAAGGAAAACACCAAGCTCCAGGCTGCTTAGCTCATGTATTATCAGGGACAAGATCAGCAATTTGGCGGAAAGGGGGGAGGAACTGGTGGTTTTCGGGAAGAGTGGAAGAAATCAAAGGGGAGGACGAGGCTGAGGGAGAGGTGGACAGGGACGGAGCGGGGACCAGACAAGAGATCAGTCATGTTACAATTGCAGTAAATATGGTCACTTTTATAGAGGGTGCCCTGAACCGGAGAGACAGGAAGTTGTGGGAGGCGGATGGCAGACGGGACCACCACACAATGTCACACTCAATAAACCTAAGGATGACTGAAGTGTAGCGGAGACAGCTGACAAATTTTCACAGAAGCAGTTCCTTAAGAGATTTACCAAGTCCAAAGATAACCCTTGTGTTACCCTTCTGATCGAAGGTAGGCCCTTAAGTTTTCTAGTAGATACTGGCGCTGCAATGTCTGTTATCATGCATGACTCCATGTTGAATTTTCCCATGTCAAGTGAAACTGTGCGCACTGTAGGTGCTGCTGGTGTAGAGATGATTGCGTCCTTAACTATGCCTTTATCTGTAGATGGTATTCCAATTCGGCACCAATTCATTTTATCTACATGTTGTCCCTGCAATTTGGCTGGCAGAGACCTCGTGCAAATTGGGCATGAAAGTTACCTGTGAACCGGATGGTCTTGTGATTCACAGCCACAGATATTGATGCTGTCTGACATTCAGACAGGTTCAGATTGGCATTATGCATGGGATTTACGACCAAATGAAGACCTTATGTGCCTTGGTGAAATCTACTCCATTGGGCGCTCTCTTTGGAAACAAAATGGTTTAGTCATGCCGGAAGTAGGATTGCATTGCACTTCTCATTTCTCCCCATTGGTTAGGGACTTAAACTATGAGAAGAAATGGCTAGTCAAACCAGGGTCTGAGACTGTGATATGCAGGAATGTGTATATAGGACTAGACCACTGTGTATTAGCGGTCCAATTAATAAGCAAACAACAATCATTGTTTAGCTTTACTGATAGGATACCCCACATTTCAATAGCAAAGACAGATCAGGTTAACTGGGAGGATGCTGGCCCCTGGCTGGAAACTGTGCTGGACGTAAATGATTGGATTACCATCAAAGATGGTTCTAAATTCTCCCCCACATTGCATGTTTGGTGTGTTCCATTCTATTGGGCTGCCCCAGCCCAGCGGGGTGTTCATGGTGTTGACAGCTCTATGCCTCTATTGCAGATGGTCTCATTGCCAGTTGTTGATTCCCCGCTGCTTCAGGGCCTTCCTGATACACTGTGGGCTAAAGATAAGTTTGATATTGGACAAATGAAGGGCGTTCAGCCTCTCATAGTCACACCCAAATCCACGTTCAGGCCCAGTAGGGCCCAGTACCCTCTTAGTAAGGAAGCTGAAGAAGGGATTGCTATTGTTGATGATTCCCTGGTAGGGAGGGGTGCCATAATACTCTGCCCTGATTCTCCATGTAACACTGCCATCCTTCCTGTTCGTACAGCTAATGGGGATTGGTGATTTGTTCAAGATCTTAGACCTGTTAATTAAGTAATACATGCTCGTTCCCCTGTCGTTCCCAATCCTGTCACTGTCTTATCTGATGTTCCACCCACCGCAAATTGGTTTTCAGTTTTTGATTTGGCTAAGGCATTTTTCAGTATTCCTGTGGGAAAGGAATCTCAATATTGGTTTGCTTTTACGTTCCTTGGGAAGCAATGGACCTGGTCCGTCCTCCCTCAGGGGTACGCCGAGTCTCCGGCTGTCTTCTCTGCAGCGCTTTCTCAAAATTTGGAAGGGTTCGTACCTCCGGCTGGAAGTAAGCTCATACACTATGTTGATGATTTACTCTTGTGCTCTGAGACTCAGAAGGATTGTGAAACTGATACCAGAGCGTTGTTGGAATTCTTAGCTGAGAATGGCCACAAAGTTTCCAAAACAAAATTGCAACTTGTCCAACAATCTGTCAGGTACCTAGGCCATGACATCAAGCCTAACGGTAGATCGTTGGGTCCAGAACGCTTTAAAGCAGTGCTGGAACTCCCCAAACCAATAACCAAAGCCCAAATGATGAGCCTTTTGGGTGTGGCTGGCTACTGCAGAGCCTGGCTTCCAGACTTTGCTGAAATCACACAGCCTCTGTCTGATCTCATTCATGGCCACAAAATGGCCATGAAGGACAACATTGTTTGGACCACTGACGGACTGACTTCCCTGGATCATCTCAAACACTCCCTGTCTACCTCTCCCTGTTTAGGTTTACCGGATCATGCGAAGCTGTTTAACCTCTTTGTCTGTGAAAAAAATGGGTTCATGTCTTCTGTTTTGACACAGGACCACGGTGGGAAGCAGCGGCCGGTGGCGTACTACTCCAAGCGTTTGGATCTAGTCTCTCGGGCTCTGGGCTGCTGCCTAAGGGCAGCTGCTGGAGCTACTGAGGCTGTTCTGGCTTGTGCAGACATTGTTGCCATGTGCCCTCTTACTGTTCATGTTCCACATGCTGTTCATTCTCTCATCTCACAGGCTAAGACAGCACATTTGCACTCTGCTAGTTTACTGCACTACCAAACATTCTCCTGACAATGTCTCATGTTACGCTAAAGAGATGCACTGTTCTGAACCCTGGTACTCTTTTGCCTACAGATGATGATGGTGACCCTCACGACTGTGCTGCCATAGTGGAAGAAGTCAATAAGTTACGACTCAACCTCTCATACACACCCATTGATAATGCTGATCTTGAGTTTTTTGTGGATGGCTCAGCCAAGCGTTCCCCCAAAGGGGAGCCCTTGGTAGCATATGCCGTCACTTCAGCATTAGAGGTTGTTGAAAGTGCTAGATTACCCTCACACCTATCTGCTCAGGCAGCTGATCTGTTTGCGCTCACTAGAGCCTGTATTCTAGCCCAACATCAGTCTGTTAATATCTATACAGACAGCAGATATGCCTTTGGGGTCGTGCATGATTTTGGTACTCTGTGGCGCCAGCGCAGGTTCCTCACAGCATCTAGTAAGACAATCTGTCACTCTAGGTTAGTTGCTAATCTACTGGACTCTATCTTACTACCGGACTCCATTTCTGTGTGCAAATGTCAGGCTCATACTAACGCCTCTGATTCCGTCTCTAAAGGTAACACTGTAGCTGACATGGCTGCTAAAGCTGCTGCCACGTCTCCTGTCTCCCCCATTTTGCAGATGGTTTCTCTGCCTCCAACCGATGTTCTCTCTTAATGATGTTCCTGACTTACAATCAGGCACTGACACTGTGGAGGTCTCTCGTTGGAAGCGGTTAAAATGCTCCTCGGACCAGAAGCTGAAGCTTTGGGTTGGTCCTAATGATCCTCCCTGTCCTTCCTTGCTCCTGTTACCCCTACGTTGCTAAGTTGGTACATGGCCAAGGCCATGTTTCCAAGGGTGGGGTTGTGAATATTGTGCATAACTTTTGGTTTGCACCAGGATTTTCCCTATATGCTGAAAATTTCTGTGCAAAATGTGTGATTTGTATGACAAACAATGAGGGTAGGGGCACACTGATGCCTATGTCGGCCCACCCAAGGCCTGAGGGGCCGTTTGAGCACTTAATGATGGATTTCATTGAGTTGACTCCATGCCAGGGTTACAAATATTGCCTGGTAATGGTGGATGCATTCTCTAAGCAGGTAGAAGCATTTCCATGCAAACATGCCACAGCCATTGCAGTCGCAAAGAATTTGATGCGGGAAATTATTCCCAGATGGAGACTACCATCAAAATTGACATCAGACAATGGCTCCCATTTTGTAAATAGTGTAATTGAATGCATCTCCACTAGTCTGAAGATAGATCTGCGCACACATTGTAGCTATCATCCGGCCAGTGGTGGCTTGGTTGAGAGAGCTAATCAGACTGAAAACCAAATTGATGGCTGAGACAGAGTTGTCATGGGTAACAGTGATGCCACTTGCCTTAATGTACATGCGAGGCAGAGAGCAGCGCACTACAGGTCTTTCACCTCATGAAGTGCTTACAGGCAGACCAATGAGGATGATCACCACTCCTTTCCCAGAAAAATAGACTGACGTTGCAAGGCTGCGACGACGAGATGGTGAGTTATTGCATCACACTTAATGTGTTGAAGTCTATTTTTCCTAGGGTGAAAGCCGCCCTGCCTGAGCCAAAAGGAGGGCTACTCCACAAGATCCAACCAGGTGACTGGGTTGTCGTGAGGGACCTCCGTAGGAAGTACTGGCATCAGCATAGGTGGTTGGGACCATACCAGGTGCTACTGATCACCCAGACAGCCGTGAAGGTTGCTGAGAGAGCTACGTGGGTCCACGCCAGCCACTGCAGGAAGGTGCCATACGAACCTGATGACGATGTATCAGCTGATTCCAGGACGACAACCACCACGATGGCCATGGAGTAGCGAGGAGGGTATGCTGAAGGTCACATTCTTTGCCTTCATTGTCAGTATTTCCGCCATTATCTGGACCATGGAGGCTGGGGGGAACAACGGAGAACCTCGAGGGACCAACAGCAGCAGCATAATCCAACAGCAGGACTTAAATAATAGCCGCCTCAGCGCGAGCCCACAGCGGGCTCAAGACTGGAGTCTAGCAAATAACAGCCGCCTCAGCCGTTACAGGAGGACCACCGAACTGCATGATTGGGCAACGGCCCCCGGGAAACGCCACCATGAGAATGGCTGGTGGATGCTGCTGAACCACACGAAGTTCTCCCATTTAACCTCACTTACACTGACACTGATCTAGACAACAGGCACATGAATGTTATGCGGTTGTGCATGGGATCAATGTGAAGGACATGGATGACAACTGTAACGAAACCAAGTAAACATGACTATTTTTATAATCATTGCTTGTTGAAATTGTTTTTGTGACTGTAACATGAATAATAAAGTATTTGTTACCTCCCATTCCTTAGGATATGGGAAGAAATATTTATGCATTATTAAAAGTTTGTTGATTGTTTTACATCTAATCAATATTAGTTTAATGATGACTAATGGTAGGAGATTGATTTTTTGGATAATAATCTGTTGCTCTTGCTGGAATATATGATGTACTTTCTACTGTTTTGTTTTTCATTGGTTGTATTGTTTAAAATTTCTTTTTGCTGAGACTTAGTCTCAAAAGGAGGGAATGTGGTAGAAATGTTCTTATTCCACAGTACAAAAATATCCTATTGCTTATTCTAAGTATAATCCGGTCATTTAGTGTAGGCCATTATGTGTTTCGGCTCTGCTCACTTGTACAGGATGTGCCTACAACAGATAGCTATAGTGTTGGCTGAACTTCTCAAGGGCTGTAAACGTCTTGTTATCTTTCTAAGCCGAAGTTCACAAAGAAGCTGGTGAGACATGTAGACTAACCATGCAAAGGAGGGGGACACAATGGGCTGTACTGAATTTATATAGACCTGAGCTCAACCTTCAACTGAGAGCTTTTGAACTGACTCTGCTGAGAGTGTTGTTAACTGCTCCAGGTTTGCAAATCTTGAATAAAGCTTTACTTGTGAAAACAATCAACAGTCTCTGTGCCTTTGCCATTTAGTGATTTCCATGACAGGTTCCACCAGGATTTATTTTTTTTAGCATTACACAACTTTTCCAGTCTTTTGTTGCCAGTCCCAGCTTTTTTGAAATGTGTTGCTGGCATCATATTCAAAGTGGGCATGTTTCAAGGAACAGTAACATTTCTCAGTTTCAAAATATGATATTTTGTCTTTGTACTATTTCTACTGAATGTAGGGTTTAAATGATTTGCACATCATTGCATTCTGTTAATATGTAAATTTTACACAGCATCCCAACTTTTTTGGAAACATGGTTGTAATAATACATGTCGTGGTATGCAATAAAGTACATGTTGGATCATAATGAATAGGCATTAAAAACTTTGGAAAAATTTACATTCAATGAGATGAGAACTTCCACCATAAGTCTTTACACTCACAGCAAATAAAATAACATCTGGCATGCTGCAAGTTGCTTGAACTTAATATATTTGTGTTTGTGAAACACTAGTTGCCAAGTAGTCTACCCAAAAATACCTCTGGGGAATACTCAAAAACTGAATACAAATAGTTTGTTTTTAATTTGACATATTTGTATTCAGTTTCAACTGTCAAGGACTGTTTTACAATAGTTTACTATCCAATGAACTATCCTATCCAGATTATCTTTAATATTAAAACCACTTGTACTTCGGTTACTGACCTTCCTGGTCCAGAGAACATACATTAGTATTCCGATATTTCACTTCAATAATTTAAAACTTTACACTTCATACTGTTTTTAACACTGTTTTAATATCCCAATATCAATCATATGAAAGCACACCATATTTCTTCATGGGTTTTTTTTATAGCATGTGAAGTGTATGCTTAATTGGATTCAGATTGGGTGATTGACTTGTGCATCTTGTGAAATATGGTGGAGAAGGGGATGTTATGTTTCAGGCATGTATTGCCATACTGGAACTTGCTCAGTTGTCTTTACTGATGATGTAACTGCTGACTTTAGTAGTGTAATGAATTCGGGAATGTAGTTTTCATATCAGACAAAAAAATGCCTCTAAACTCACTGGATGGTACTTCATAATGCAGCTAGGACAATGACCCCAACACACTGCCATAGCTACCCCGGAGTTTTTCAGGGCCAACATTTGAAAGGTTCTTGACTTATATCATCAATAAAGACAAGTCGGCCAGGTCCAGTATAGCCATACATGCCTGAAACATAACACCTCCCCTCCACCATATTTCACAAGATGCACAAGTCAATCACAAGTCAAAAAAATGCAGTGGTATGCCATTTTTTTTTTTATCCACACAGTTTCCTCTTTTTATAATTCTGTTACAAATTACCGTGTCTTGTCAGTCCAAAATACCTCTATCCAGAATCCTCCAGTCTCTTAAGTACTTTTTAGGTTGTTTTTGATGCTAATTTGTATTTTTGCATCTTGCAGTCCAGTCCCTGTAGTTTGACTAGTGACGTTTTCTGCGGTTGGTTGTGTGTGATAAATCATACATTCATATAACATTTGTGAAATTACACAAAATTATATCTTCATATGATATAAGTGGGTTAGTAAAAAAATAATTCAGATGAACCTGCAAAAAGAAAGATTAAGGAACCCACCACATTTGTCTGTAGATTTATAGCTCATTGGATAGTGAGATGTTAACAAATAGCTGTATAGCAGGATAGATTTTTGCAAAACCCTGGAAATTCTAAATGGCAAATTTAACTGATGATCTCTGGAAAAGGATGTGACAAATGTCTAACTGTAGAGGTACTTGTCATTTGGATTATGATCTCTAAAATAATTTCTAACCTTGTATTTGTACTAAGAAATTATATAAAGATTTCTGATTTCTAATGTGGTGCAAAAATGCAAGTTAACATAATAATAGTATCAATGTATTGTTATGAAAAAAAATATCTCAAGTTTGAGTTCTGCCGATTGCACTTGTAGACGGTCCCTTAGCCTCAACCGCGTAGTGTTCTTTGAAAGTTACATCACATCGATTTTTGTAAACCGAACGAAAAGCATAATGCCCAAACGATGTACCCTGTTTCTACCTTCACCTTATTTTGTGTATGCGCATGTCTTCAAAATAAGTTTTGTTTAAGAGGTACAGTAATGACCAGCAAACTCGAAATATCAAACAAAATGCCCTGCCCTGGAGAACCGAACGTTGCTGGTATATGAATGTAATTTTCTACAACCATATTTGAATGTATCTGTGTTTTTACAAAACTAAAAACATCGTAATATTTTTTTATTGGCCTATAATGCTAATTACCGAAATGACACTGACACACTGAGTAGCTCCTTCGCAGACCCGGGAAAACAGTGCAGATAGATTGGACTATAATTTCTCCTTATATTGAACAAGAAAACATTCCAATGGCACTGACAACCAAACTGTATTTTGACAATTTGCATCAAGGAAATGTTCGTTCCTTGAAGTTAATTGAAAACCACAACAACAAGGTGCTGTACCTGCTTGAAGTTGGCCCTCGACCCAATGCAAAACTTCGGCAAAATAGGCTCAATTGTTTGTGCTCTGTTTGTGATGGTTTGTGCTGTTAACATTATCGTTTGTGCTGCTGTCATTTTTAGATACTAAAGAATATTTCATTGGTAATTCTGAGGTCACTTAGCCCCAGAGGCGTCGCTAGGATCACAATACATTCGGGGCTTAGCCCACCCACCCGCCCCGCCCGGGACAGAAAGTACAGGGTTTTGAATGTACATGCGGAACATTTCGATGTACACGCTAGCGGCCTACACGTCTACATAGTCATGTAGACATGTACACATCATGTAGACGTGTAAGCACGATCGGAATTATAGATGAATAGATCAGGGGCTATTGTTTTATTATTATTTCTTGGGGTCAATTTGAGATCCGGGGCTATTCATTAAAGAATGAATAGGCTATAGCCCTGGACGCCCAGGCCTAACAACGCCACTGCTTAGCCCCCCAACATACTCCAAATTCACCCAAAATAGTTTGTTTGTGCTGTTAAAATTATTATTATTTAGCCCCCCCTAAATAAATCAATATATCAGTCAATATATTTTCCCTGTGATTTCTTTTTTCGTCAACCGTTCCATCGCATCTAAACATCTTACAAATTGTATAGAAATTAGGGGTGTAACGGTAGGCAAAAGGCACGGTTCGGTACATTCTATATCATGAAGCTTTACCCATAGGGGCTTCGCTCCTATTGGTTTACCCCTCTGCCAATAGGCAGTCACTGAAGATTTAAATATGCCTTGCTCATGGCCATCTGCCCCATGGCTATAAGTAGGTTCTTCACACCCCGCTCGTTCTCCCTTTTTTCTTCACGAGAAAGGTTTAATATGCAGTCTTCAGTGATTCCCAACGAGCCAAGGATGGCTTCACCATCTTCAACCGCTGGAGCGGTCTCTGCTAACCCGGCACCCCGGCCGCCGACTTCCCTGTCTGCCTGCCGGTATAGCGAGCTGGACCCAGCACACACTGTGCTGTGCGTGTCTGGGACCGCTGCATGCTCGCGACGGCGCCATCGACGAGCCTGTGTGCACCGCCTGCGCCGTCCTCCCTTTACAGGTGAGGATGGACAGGCTGGCGTACTTCGCCGAGGAGGTCCCTCTCGCCAACATCAACTCTGAGGAGGACTCCTTTCAGGAGTCGGGGTCGGAAGCTGAAGGGACCTGCCCAGTTACGGCTCCGTCCACCTCCGGAACTATTCTCCCCCACTCGGCCGAGCGGGTGGAAAGTTGTTCCGACTCTTCCTCTTCAGAGGAGGAGGTCACCCCCCGAAGGACAGGAGTGTCGACCTCCCAGCAGTGAAGGAGGACATCTTCGCTGCCATCTCCGCTGCTGCCCAGCACCTGCGCATTTCTATATGCCGGTGCCAGCGCCGGAGGACAGGGAGGATCTCCTTGAGGCCACCTGCTGGACGCGGGCTTGCCGTCCGACGCTGACTACGGCGCCTGAGGTCCCTTCGCTTCGCAAGTATGCGGAGGAAGCATGGGAGGCCCCCTTCATGACCCGGGGCACGGTTAAGTCCCACCTCGCCTTCACCACGGTGGAGGGTCGGCTGGAGACTTTAAGTAAGGGCATTCCGCCCCTGGAACTCACCCTGGCAACTTCCCTGGTCCCTGGCCTGAGCACCTGGAGCGACAAGCGTCCAACTCTACCGTCCGTGAAGGACCGTGACTCCGCCAGCCTGGCGGAGAAGCAGTATGCCCTGTCTGTGCAGTCCCTGGCAGCCTGCAACAACGTGGGCCTACTAGCGGCGGCTATAGCCGGGATGACCGAGGGTTGCACCTCGTTATCCCCGGCTAAGGTGAGTGAGGTGGCTCGGGCTTCTGCGGCCATTCTCAAGCTCACCCAGGCTAACTCCCTTTCGGCCGGCCGGGTGATGGCCACATCGGTTGTGCAGGTCAGGCACCTGTGGCTGGCGCTGACCACCCTGAAGGAGCCGGAGAAGATGCCGTTCCTCAACGCCCCGCTGCAGGAGGACGCGCTCTTCGGCGCCGCGGTCACGGAGGCCCTGGTGCGCCAGAAAAAGGAGAGGGAGGAGCGTCCCCGGCTGGGTCCCCTTCTGCCGGTTCCTACTTCCTCTTCGGCGTCCGCTGCCCCCACTGAGGCGGTGGGTTCACGGAGACCTGGGGGTCGGCTGCGTCGCCGTGTACACAGTCGCCGCGTCAAGTCAACGGGCACACCGGAGCTGGATGCAGCTCGACCAGTGCAGCGGGAGGTAAGGGGACCTCGCCCAGTGAGGTCGTCCCCCCCTCCTCCTCCTTCCCGCCGGCAGAACGAGGGGGGCCGGAGGGTCCCGCCGTTCAAGAAACGCCGTACCTGACTCTTTGGGAGGGAGTGTCCCTTGGACGCTTCCCCACCTTGTGTGCGTTTGGTGGGGAGCTTCTCTGTTGTGATAAATAAAGCTGTGTGTTCACCTTATTTATCAGTGAGTGAGACTTCATTGCAGACGGCTGTTGCATGCACGGTTAGGTTTAGTGAGCGGGCTTCCTGCCCTCGGTCTCTGACTGAGGATGGTGGTCTCCGACTCCATAAGTCTGTGGCTCCCCCTACTGCCGCCACTAGGGCGGCTGGTAGGGGTGGGGGCCCAGGCAGGGTGTTGTTGGGCGAGGAGGAGTTTTCTGCTCGCCCCACTGTAATCTCAGGCCAGCTGCCCTCGGCTGCGCCACCTGCTGTAGCCTCCATCTTCATGGTTACGGCTGTAACCGATGGGGAGATGGACAGCTCGGCACAGGTGACACATGCATCTTCCCCTCCCTTTCGGGTTGGCCCCGCCTTGGGAGGGGTAGCTGTTTGCGAACAGCCCCCCCGCGGCGGTTGGGGCAGAGGAAGCGTACGGTCAGTGGCTGGCTACAGCTCCCCAGCTGCGTGCTTGCCTTCTCTCTCTGTTTTACTCAGAATGGCGTCGGCTGTGCACACTACCGGACTGGATGGACAAGACGCTGAGGAAGGGTTATGCACTGCAGTTCCACTGCCCCCCTCCCCCTTTCTCAGGGGTCGTAGAAACGGTGATAGTGTCTCCAGTGAAGGTCGTTGCCCTGCAGGAGGAGATTGCGGACCTTCTAGAGAAGGAGGCAGTGTCTCTGGTCCCGTTGGAGCAGAGAGAGAAGGGGCTGTACTCCCCTTACTTCCTGGTGCCCAAGAAGACGTGAGGCATGAGGCCGATTCTCGACCTGCGCGTTTTAAACAAATGCGTGTCGAAGAGGCCATTTCGCATGCTCACGACGAAACGTCTCTTGGAGTGCATGCACCCCGGGGATTTTTGCGTCAGCATCGACTTGAAGGACGCTTACTTCCATGTTCCCATACTACCTCGCCACAGGAAGTTCCTGCGGTTTGCCTTTCAGGGCCGGGCGTAAGAATACACGCGGATTCCATTCGGATACGCGTTGGCCCCCCGCACTTTCACCAAGTGCGTGGAGGCGGCGTTGGGACCACTGAGGTGTCAGGGGGTCAGGGTTCTGGCTTACTTGGATGACCTTTTGGTTCTGGCGCACTCGGCGGAACAGGCCCGGGTTCACACTTTCAGGTTGGTGACTCAGCTCACTCGCCTGGGGTTTGCGGTGAACTGGGCGCGCGTGTCCGAGGCGCGGAGAGTGGCCACTCTGCGGGCCCTGGCCCACGTCATGTCACTGTTGGGCCTGATGTCTTCGGCCCATGCGGTGGTTCCGCTGGGCCTGCTGCGCATGTGGGGCCTTCAACGCTGGTTTGCAGTTGCTTACGTAAACAGGCAGGGCGGGGTCAGGTCCCTGCCCCTCCACCTGTTGGCGGTGCAGATCTAGGAATGGGCGCAGGTGCACCTCAGGTCTCTGAGGGCCCTGCACATTCCCGGAGAGCTCAATGTGGGTGCGGACTTGCTGTCTCGGGGAGGTCCTCGAGACGACGAGTGGCATCTTCACAGGGGGCAGTGCGCGTTCCCGGGAGGACGCGCACTGCCCCCTGTGGTTCTCTTCGAGCGCAAGACAGGCCACCGTTGGGCATGGACGCATTGGCTCATCGGCCGTGACCGAGAGTACTGCTGTACGCGTTTCCCCCTCTCCAGTACATTCTCCCTGTCATGTCTCGGGTGCGATCGGAGGGGCTGTCACTCATCCTGATCGCCCCTTTTCGTCCGGGTGCCCTGTGGTTTGCGGAGGCGGCCTAGATGCCGGTAGGGACGCCCTGGCCGATCCCTTACCGTCACGGGGCATTGTCACAGGCGAACGGCTCGATCGGGGCGTTTCCTGTGCTGGGCCATCCGCTTTGGGCCTGGCTCCTGAGAGGGCCAGGCTGCTGAGGCGAGGACTGAATGAGGTGTTGTTCACGACCATTCAGGGTTCGAGGGCGACCTCTACGTCGGCTAGTTATGCTAGCCGTTGGAGGATCTTTGCCCGCTGGTGTGAGGACGCGGGGGTTGACCCCCTTTGTTGTGGGCAGTGTCCTGTCGTTCCTGCAGTGTCTGTTTGACCAGCAAAGATCCCCTGGCACGTTCAAGGTGTACGCGTGTGCGATCTCGGCGTGTCAGGAAGGGTTCAATGGAGTGTCTGTTTTTAGTCATCCCTTGGTGAAACGTTTTCTGGCTGGGTCCCGCCGTCTCCGGTCAGTGGCTCGGCGGATGTTGCCGCAGTGGGATTTGGCTTTGGTTCTGGAGGCGCTGTGTGACGCGCCGTTCGAACCGATTGATCAGACACCGTTGAGGATGCTGTCCCTTAAGACGGCGCTCTTGTTGGCTCTGACCTCTGCTAAGAGGGTGCGCTGTCGACGCAGCCTGGCTGTCTCGCCATCAACGGGAATGGCAGCAGGGCGGTGTTACTCCCTAACCCGGCCTTCCTGCCCAAGGTGATCAAGGCGTCGTTTCGTTCCATGAAGATGGTTTTGTGGGCGTTTTCTCCCCCTCTCCATGCGGGAGCGGCGGAGGAGAGGTTGCATCGTTTGTGTCCGGTACGCGCTTTGGCACAGTATGTTCAGCACATGGCCGCGGTGCGGACTGCGCCCCAGCTCTTTGTGTATCACGGTGGCCACAAGGTGGGCGAAACAGCGTCTGTCTCACTGGTTGTGTGAGGCGATTGATCTGACCTATAGGTCACGTGGCATTCCTACGCCTAAGGGGTTTGGGGCCCACTCCACGCGTGGGGGTGGAGGACATTTGCGCAGCCGTGTCTTGGGGGACGCCGTCGCCTTTTGCCCGGTTTTACTTGCGTGACATGGCTGCGGGTACGCTAGCTCACCCTGTGCTCAGTGTGGCTGAGGCTGGAGTGTGAGTTAGGTCCGTTGAGCTGCCGGGACGATGCATTTGACGTGGTTTCGTCCGGTGCTCCGGTTTGCCTGCGCGGTTTTGGGGCGGACGCTCACATTGTGTGTGCTTGAGCGTCCGTCTGTGCGTCGAGTACAGGTCTCGACGTGTTGTTTGGGCTGGCCTCGGACGCTCCAATTCAGTTTTTACTGATTGAGGAGATACCGGTTGGGTTGGTGCCGTGTGTGCATTCGTTTGGGGCTGTTTATCAGTGCGCAAACGTATGTGACTGGAGTGAGTGGGATGGAAGCAGCTCAGTGTCGTGGTTAGTGTTCCATGACTGAGCCATCCTGTTCGGCACTTATCTCGTTGGTGAAGTAGGAGACCGGCAGGGAGTACATCTTGGGCTCGCTCGCTTTGCCCTAAACCAATAGGAGCGAAGCCCCTATGGGCGATGCTCCACTCATAGAACTGGAGTTACGAAAGTAACTATCGTTCAATGTTATTGTTAGCCTTGATAATGTTACCTTAGGGTTCCTAGTTGCTAGCTATAGAGAGCTAGTCTTCATTCGCTTCTTTGCAGTTTTTGTAGTGTATGTCGTAGTGGACAAGGGAGGAATTGACAGCATGTCACCCCGGTCTCTAGGTGCCATTATAGTTTCTTACAGTAAGCGAACTTCAGCGTAAAATGTGCATTCACAAAATAAACCAAGGAGGAAAGCCCGACTCACAGAAGGCAAATTAGCTGGAATGGGATTGCTGGAACAGAATTGTCTGGAAAGTAGCAGCAGTCTCCAAAAATTATAAATTGACATTCCACTGGCACTGAACTGTCTGCGTTGCAAAACAACTCTTAGAGGGCCTCATCAGCTTACACATGTTTATAGGGGTCAAAACCTGAGTTTTTTTACTGAACAAATCCTACCTAGTGGTGGAACTTTAACTGGAAAGCCGTTATTTTCCCAAACGGGAGACCTGAAGGATATTATTTACGAGGCTACGTTACACGTTCTGGGCTACTAAGTTATGTCACCACGATCCGTCTCCGGGGGGATACTCTGAGTTTAGAATGTTAGTTTCGCACACAAAAAAGTAACGTGTGGTTAAAACTAGACCATATTTATTCAGATCACAACGCGTACCGAACCGAACGTCCTGTACCGAACGATACGGTACGGATATGTGTACCGTTACACCCCTACTGGATAACCTCTGTGTACGTGCTGTCACGCAATTGGTGCATGATTCGACATTGGTACATTTGTAAAATGTAACAACATTACAACAGCCTCGATTCTTGCGATATACAGTAGGCATTTTTCATTTTGTGTTAAAACAAACTCGAATATGTCGAAACAAGAAACCAGGCAAGCCTAGTTCAGCCGGCCCGCAATAGAAAGTGTTGCCACCTCGAGATTCAAGCCTGGGTCGCTCACGTGAAAGGCTGTGCCGTTAACCACAACATCAAGGAGCTGAACATGTGCTGGGTGTCAGTATAGCCTCTTGTCTCTATCCTGAACAAATCCTCTTTTGCCACTGGCCGTTTTAATAGTTAATTGGCCATTCATGAATGACACTGATACAGTTAAACTGACTAAAGTTTCTTACTAAGTTTACCTCCACCACAAATAGCGACTATGTATTGCGTTTGTTTTAACAGCGTATTAGCTAGTAATAAGCTTTACCGGTATCTACTAACTTACTGGAATTGTCATAAGAATTGAGCAATTGCTAGCGAGTCTGCCAAAGCTATTTCATTTCATGGCATAAGAAAGTTTTTTTTTCTTTCATGGCAAAACAACATACTTTTTTCTTTCATTGGTGAATGATTTTTATACAATAACTATCAATAAAGGCGACGATAACTAACTTTTTCATCAAGTGAAAAGACAAGAGAATCGTGGAATCTACCAGAAATAATTAATAAATGTCGTTGCTCTCAATAGATTCAAACTTAGGTCTTCCACATGAGAGGCACTGTCTTTAACCACTAAGCCACGGCATTACACGTTTCAGCAGTCGCTAGACTCCACTGAGGATTGTGTTAAACTGACTAACGTTTCTTATTAAGTTTACCTCCACCACAAATAGCGCCTATGAACTGTATTGCTTTTGCCACTGGCCGTTTTAACAGCTTATTAGCCAGTAATAGGCTTACTGGTATCTACTAACTTCTTAGGAATTATCATAAGAATTGAGCAATTGCTAGCGAGACTGAAGATGAACTTTTCCATGCCAGAACCAGTCGCAATATAACCGTATACAATTTCAGGTTTCGGTTTTAGCCAACGAAGTTATCGTCAATACGGAATAATTCACAATGCGTACTTCGCTTCGCCTGCGAGGAGATACGAATTCGGGACTTATAATTCACAAGTCCGCTTCTCTAACCACTACGCTATTTAACAAGAGGAAGTCAGTCACTCAGTCACTCACTCACTCAGTAAGAGACATTTGCTCTTCTTAGCCGGCTCCGCTTACGCGGTCCGGCAAAAACTTGATATATCACCCAGCCCTACCGCACGCACGCAGACACTGACCCGCAGACAGTGATACACGTAGACAGTGACACACGCAGACACTGAAACACTTTCCTCTCACCTGCACGAGTGCATGAAAGATCTTGAGGATTTGTTTCTGTATGAGGACAGAGAAGATGGTTGCATCAGGCAGTAGCTGAGTGATGAGATGCTGGATACGGGGCAGGAAGATCTGCATGGCAGCTAGCAATGGGTCCCTCTCCTCCGCCTTCTTATACCTGACACAGACACATACACATATATCAAATCATCAGCAGGAGACAGTACGATAAGCAGGATGCAATAACAAAAGCCCCAAAAAGTATCTATTTGCCTTTACAACTACAAAAGTCAACTCCAGATCTAAAGTCCCAATGGACAGCTGGTTTCCATTCTAGCCCTTAAAACAAGAGACTGGTTAAGACCTGGCACACCAGGTGAATGCAATAAACTACCAGGTGGAACAGGAAACTAGCACAACTCCGGGGGGGGTCCTCAGGCTCAGAGTTGGGTAACCCTCCCCCATAGAACTACTAAACTAGGACTGAAAAAACATTTTTGTGAAACTATCAAGTAAGAGAGATGGCTCTCTGGGAGAGGTGTCTGGATGGTTGGCTTACTCGTATGTCTTGACGAGCTGGTAGAGGGCAAGCAAACTGCCATACCAGCTGCCGCTGTTCTGAGACTGCAGGTACAGGCCGATTTTATCTACTATGGCCGTCCAACGCCCAGGGAAGTCATGTTTTATGATGGCTCGCAAACACACTGTCAATTGGGCCCTAGGAAGACAGAGCCGCATATGAGTTATAAAAAAAATCTAAGCAGGGCACCTACAGCCCCGGAAAAAATTAAGAGACCACTGCACCTTTTTCTTTCCTATCCAAAAAAGTTGAAATGGAAAGTTTTGAGTGAGGAACAGAAGGGTTAAAATTAAGAGACCACTGAAAATTGAATGCTTCTGTTCCTCACTCAAAACGTTCCTTTTCAACTTTTTTGGAAAGGAAAGAAAAAGGTGCAGTGGTCTCTTAATTTTTTCCGGAGCTGTATATCACTGTTAGGTAATATGAGGTAAGGAGTCAGAAAGTTAGGGAATCCGATACAGGGAAAGGAGAGTAAAGCTAAGAATTAATGAAAGACAAAGCTAACAAGTGATTTTTTTATGTTCAATAGTAATACAATAACACTCTAGTCTTTGGTTTAAAAAAAGGATTAATCACTGTAAAATCAATAGGAATAAAATATTTTAATTTCATAAATCTGGTCCCAATCATTACCAAGAACCCACCGGATGGACTCAGGACACTGGATGATGCCCTCCACGATGTTGTCTCTGATCTGTGTACGGTCATTCTCATGGATGTTAAAAGGGAACACCACCTCCCCCAGAGAAGGCTCACGGTCCTGCCAGTACTGGCTCACCATGTTCTTAAGGTAAATGGCAGCTGACACAGAGGTTATGTCATTAAAACATTTGGACTAGCAAGACTGACACATTGCTACCTTACAATTCATTAATTTAACATCCCAGACAAAGATTAAGGCCTACACCATGCCAGTTACAATGACTCAGGTCTTAGGTAATGCTCTCGGGCATGGTTCTCACCTGCTTGACGAACAGGGAACTCCACCTGTTCAGACACAATGATCTGGAGTAACGTTGGAGCGAAGTTGATGATCTTATACGACTGAAACACACAAAATATCAATAATTTAGCATGCCATTCCCAGTGCTCTATGAACTCAGCCACATAGAACCACAACCCAATGAGGGTCCACACAGTCAAGCACGTTTTATTAGCTTTGTGGTCAGATCCACATTCAAGGCACTGAATTAGCAGAGTATGTAATATAACAGTGATATTGGTTCCAATGTGCTAAATCAAGGCAAAAACCATTCTACAACCGTAAGCTGCTCTAGAGTGCCTTTTAAATTACTTAAATTTACATAAATATCAATACAAACCGAAGAACAAGGTAAAAGCACATAGCATAGTTGGTCTGTCTCTCACTGGCATACAGTACCCGTCAAGTGTTTGGACACCTACTCATTCAAGGGCAGAGTTGGGGAGTAACGGATTACAAAAAAAACAGTAACTGTAATCCGTTACGTTACCAACTAAAATATTGTAATCGGATTTCAGATACTTTTGAGAAAAATTATGATTACTTTTGGATTACTTCAATTAAAAAAAAAAAAATAGGTACGCGAAATAAATATGACAGGTTGCATGCATGGTTTTTTTTTATTTAATATTTGCTTTGCATCTCAGACTATTGCATCCATTGGTTATCATTGGCTGCTGACGACATTGACTTTAAACTAAGAGTGCAGGTGTATAATCACAGTTTATTTCTATAATTTGAGATTTGAAAATCAATTGTTGGTGGCCCTAATAATCATGTTCCGTTCGCGCGGGTAAAACGTATTTGTGTGCGGGTGTTAACAATCGCAAACATGCGTTTCTGCACCGTTTTGACAATTTTGGTGGTTGTGGAGCAAAACATCAGACTACTGTATTAATGTACGCGCGAAAAGCTACAGATATCTTGATTTTTATATACAACAATGTCAATAACCTTTTTGAGAAATTGCCATTTATTTTTCAACAATGTTTTGAAGCAATTACAAACATGAATAAAACAAATAACAGAAAAGGTTAACACATCCTTCAGATAAACAGCCAGATTCTGGAAGATCGAGGGTTATTGGATTAATTGGAAAGACTGAATATCTGACAGACCTTTAGCGTGTAATGTGGAGATGTAGCCCAATCATATTGAAGTAGAAAGCAATGGTTTAGAAACCCTTTCGCTGTACAAAACCCATAAGTTAAAATGCAAATTCCGTTTTTGGCCAGCTATGTAAACTCTAACACTGACTGATCCCGTAAAGGGTGTTCAACTGGTTATAGGCTATTCCTATTTGTTTTCTAATGCCTCTTAATATGAAAGTAATCTAAAAGTAATTCAAAGTAATCAGATTACATGACTGATTTTGAGTAATCTAAAAGTTACGTTACTGATTACAAATGTGGACAGGTAACTTGTAACTGTAACGGATTACATTTAAAAAGTAACCTACCCAACCCTGTTCAAGGGTGTTTATTTTTACTTTTTTCCACATTGTAGAATAATGGTGTAGACATCAAAACTACGGAAAAAACACATGGAATCATTTAGCAACCAAAAAAGTGTTCAACAGTTAAAAATACATTTCATGTAGTAGATTCTTCAAAGCAGCCACCCCTTGCCTTGATGACAGCCTTGCACACTCTTTGCATTCTCTTAACCAGCTACATGAGGTAGTCATCTGGAATGCATCTCAATTAACAGCTGTGTTTTGTTAAAAGTTAATTTGTGGAATTTCTTGTTTCTTCTTATTGCGTTAGGATTGGTCACACAAGGTTACGAGGTGTAACCAGAGTTACCTCTACAGCAGAGGATAAGTTCTTTACAGCTACCAGTCTCAGTAATCAGCAATTAATTGACCCTCAGACTGCATGCCAAAAAAATCTTACTTGTACTCTGTGAAGCAACAGAAACATCTCAGCATCAACTGTTCAGAGGAGACTTTGTAAATCAGGCCTTTATGGTTGAACAGTTGTTAATAAACCAATACTGAAGGACACCAACAAGAGGAGACGTGCTTGGGCCAAGAAACACGAGAAATAGACATTAGACCAGTGGAAATCTGTCCTTTGGTCTGATGAGTGCAAAATTGAGATTTTTGGTTACAAAAGCTGTGTCTTTGTGAGATGCAGAGTAGATAAACGGATGATCTCTACATGTCTGGTTCCCCATGTGAAGTATGGTGTGATGGTGTGGGGGTGCTTTTGACAATGTGTGATTTACTTAGAATTCAAAGCACACTCAATCAGCATGGCTACCATAGCATTCGGAAGCGATATGCCATCCCATCTGGTTTGCACTTAGTGGGACTATCATTTGTTTTTCAACAGGACAGTGACCCAAAACACACCCAGGCTGTGTAAGGGCTATTTGAACAAGGAGAGTGATGGCACGGCATCAGATGACCTGGCCTCCACAATCATCTGACCTCCACCCAGTTGAGACGGTTTGGGATGAGTTGCACAGTAGAGTGAAGGAAAGCCAACCAACAAGTGCTCAACATGTGGGAACTCCTTCAAGACTTTTGGAAAAGCATTCCCGGAGACTACCTCGTGAAGCTGGTTGAGAAAATGCCAAGAGTGTGCAAAGCTGTCATCAAGGCAAAGGGAGGCTACTTAGATGAATCTAAAATATACATGTATTTTAATTTGTTTAACACCATTTTGGTTACTACATGATTCCATGTGTTATTTCATAGTTTAGATGTCTTCACTATTATTTTACAAAGTGCAAAACAGTAAAAAAAAAAAAATGTAAAAAATGAACTGGAATTACTAAGTATGTCCAAACCTTTGACTGGTATCTTGCCAGACCAGAAAAATAACCAAGTTAATAACCAGCAACCAACTACTTAAAAATTAAGTAGCCTAACTTTTGATAGAGAATGCTGTACTTTGATATCCATCTATCACTTTCCCTGTCAGAACCGTCATCGTAGTCTTTTTTGAAGGCCTTCACTTAGTTGCATTACTGACTGACAGGCATTTCACACAGTATTTGTCCTTGATATATTCCTAATGCAGAATTAAGGCAGTAAGTACACAAAAAAGAAAGTGCAGGCCCATGAATGTCATTCTTTTCAGTGAGCTAACCATGGCCTAGGCTTCACAAGTCTTGTGTTTTACAGATGTTTTGACCAGATGCATTCTGTCGATTTTTGATTTGGTTTGAATTAAAGATAATGAAAATTCACCTGTCAAATCAAATGAGCCTTAAAAATGTATACATTTACAATCCATGCACATTTGACCGGTTTCACTTTCAATCCGCGCATTACAGGAAAAGTTTCAATCTGTTCGGACACCGGGTCACCAACAGAACAATTTATAGACAGCTACACTGTAATTCTGTTTCACACTGCTTCAACATTCTATTGTTCTCTGATGCAACAGCATAGGATATGTGTCGCAACTATTATTTTAAAGTATTGTGTCGTGTCCTACAAGAAAGACAAACATGCAAATAGAAGTAAGCTACGAACGACTTGAAGTAATGGTCCCAGAAACGCATCATTGTTGCGGTCCGAATCATAAACACGAACGGACACCTTTTTTCCCAGAAATGAGGTTTGCCTGTCCGGTAACAAAAACAAAGTTATTTAGTCCATGCACCAACCTGATTAAGTTCATTTTCAGCCGCTATCCGGAGGTTGGGATCTATCGTCCCTTTCAGCGCTTGGATAATCCGATTGGGATCCATAGTTTCCAATCACAAGATTTTTTTTTATATTTTTACAATCACATACATAAACTGCCCAGAATCGGACAATCGCTACGATTGCCCTAGCCCTGCCCCATTTTACCGGCAATCAGTAGACGGTGGACGCAAATCAATGTAAATAGTAGCGGTTTACGGTAGCCCTTTGTTCTTCTTCTCTCTGTGTGTTTGCGAATCGCCATTACAGAGAGGGGTTGTTACTGCCCTCATAAGAGCTGGAATGGTCATGACTGAAAATATTGGTTCAGCATGGAGGTCAAGGATTATAATTTGTAATTACAGTAAATTAATATTTTTTAATTATTGTAATAATTGAGTAGCTGATTTCAACTCATCTCCAATGCAACGTCAATAGCAATTTCCGTTTTCTACCTTCCCAACCTATCACAACTGTAGGCAGGTTTGGGAGAGTCAAAAACCAAGAAGTTCTCCAAAGCACATCTGGCCATGCTGTACTGGCCAAGGTCACTCTGAAACGCATCTGGCCATAGTCGCTCCCTTCTGAACATAACCTTCAATGGGTTTTGAAAAGGAAAAAAGGAGGACAGAAATATTTTGAAATTGAGATGTATGAAGTCTCATTGTTACAGTTGAAGAGGATCAAAAAAGGCAATAAATATATCACAGGTGAATTGTGATTGACTGACTACAAATAATGTAATAATAAGGCATTATCTATGATGCAAGATGATTTTCAGTTCAGTCCATTGGTCTTCACTTAACGCTCTCAAATACAACCAAAAGTGAATGGTTTAGTAACAATAACAAATAGATTTTTTTGTAATATATTTGTTATGCACCAAACACTGTATGTAGGTTTGCTAGCAATGTAATGCCACCTTTAGCTTATTGTTTGTGAAGGCTAATCTCACGCCACTTTAGCAACCTGTTTGCTCTCAATAAGTTATTTTGCTTTAAAAGAAAATGGTGTAATTTTATTTCAAATTGTAAGAGCTTTTTATTTCTACTTCTTCAGCTCTTACAGTGTGTTTATGAAATGGTGAAGCAAAAAAACGTTTCATAACCATCTGTTCGAGAGTTGACCATCATTGAGCTGGGAATCCTGCAATTGGCTCATTTTCTTGTTGTCAGAAAAAAAATTTAATTTAAACAAACACACTTCCAAATACACTGCTCAAAAAAATTAAGGGAACACTTAAATCACATTGGGTCTTGATGAACGAAATATATTAAAGATCAAAATCTTTTCTGTACATTGTGTAATTCATTGAGAACAAAATGATAAATAACAGCGGTCAATGGAAACCAAAATCATCATACGACTGAGGGCTGGATTCAAACACACACCGAAAAACAAAGTAAACAATTGAAATCAAAGCCTGTTCCAACATGCGGGAATTTCATCAGGGGATCTCCTGCCAGACCTGGATCAAGATATCAGTGAGCTCCTGGACACACTGTGGCACTACTTGGCAGCGTTGGACACAAGCAAAATGCAAAACTAGAGAAGAATCAATCAGGAAGGATAAGGAGAGAGCAATTGTCTCTGGCCTCCACCTGCAAAACCATTCCCTTTTGGGGGTTGTCTTGCTGTTGCCTCTCCAGTGAGCCTGTTGTCACTTTCATTTGCACCAAGACAGGTGACATTGATTCACAGATGCTTATGCTTCTTAACTGGACATATTGATATCCCTGAAGTTTAATTGACTTTGTGTTATACTGTGATGATTATGCGTTCCCTTAATTTTTTTGAGCTATGTATTTTGCAACTTCTGTTAATAAATAACATTAGAATACAATTGAGCATGTGTGCAAGAATAAGACACAACAAGTTTAATATTTTAGCAAAATACATGTATTGTGTAATTATTTTCAATCATTTATTTATTCAGCTCGGTCACAAAACAGCTCACAGATGAAGGAACCGAAAAATGTCAATTCTATGTTTATTTACATATTCAATGATTCTTCATTATTTTTTTATAGACAGGTATACCTATGTACTTAATTTCTATCCTAGGAGGCAATCATTGGAATGTTAACGGTTAATAGACGTTTTGGTAAGGTGTGAATGCAGGGACCAAAGTTTTGCTTGTTATGGCCTAGCTGGCTTGCTTCTCGAGATAACACCTCTCTGTCATATGAGATGGCCCAAGAACAGATTGGAATGTGTCCCTAATTGATAAGGGATCTATTCTTCAGGAATAGTTTTGTTATCCTTAGGTCAGTAAACCAACCCCGGCACCTTTGGTTAGGGGATATAAACCAGAATGGAGTTTGGGAAAGCCCTCTCTTGCATTTTCCTCACTCCTGCCTGCATCTTCAATCTCTGGAGAACATTTATCTTGGATACTTGTACTGTAATTGTAATACTCTCTTTATATATTAAATTCATTTGTTACATTAATTGCGGAGAACTAATTGTCTTCTGGAAATAGGGTCTTTCCATTAGATTGATGGAGTAATCCGACCAATGGTATTGGTTGTAGAAATGCAAATGTAAGATTCGATGACCCAACCCTTCTTGCTTGTGGAATGAATTTTAAAATTACGAACGATAGTTACTTTCATAACTCCAGCTCTATGAGCAGAGCATTGCCCATAGAGGCTTCACTCCTATTGGTTTAACCCGTCTAGAACTGGAGTTACAAAAGTTACTGTCGTTCAGTTTCATGAAGCTTTGCCCGTAGGGGCTTCGCTGCTATTGGTTTAGAGCAAAGCAAGCGAGCCCAAAATGTACTCCCTACCAGTCACCACCATCCCCAAACAGAGCCTAACAGGATAGATCAAGCAAGGAAGCACAGTCCGCGCCACAGATTCACTTCCATCCAGCACAGCCGTCAGCACAAACGTACGTGTAAATGTGTACAAGTGTAAACCTCAGATACAAAACAAAAACACACTGCACCAACCTACCCGACACATCCTCAATAAGTAAAAACTGAATAAGAAGCCCAAAAACACACAAGTCCCAAACCTGGGACCCAGCGTACACCAGGCACACGGTCTAACCACACAGCCACCGCTTCACAAAAACAGCACAGAACACACATCTAAAGGACATACCACACACGATTCATAGGCAGGTTCCCAGCACACTCACTCACTCACTCGCCAAAACAGAGAAGCGCACCATGACACCGCCCAGCATCACACCACGCATGGAACATGCCCAGGCAGGAAAACAGCCACACAGCCTCAAAGGTGAGTTGAACCCCAGTCTGCTGCATGAAAGGTGAGTGCCCAACCAAAAAGCCACACAGGCAATTTGAAGAACAGCAGAAAACTATGCTCTAAGGCACCGTTCAGACCTTCCAACAAACAGCGTTCAAACTCCATCCTCAGTAACACTGAGCACAGAGTGAGCCAGAGTACCTGCTCAGGTACAACTGGACAAACAGTGACGGCATCCTCCAAGAAGCAGCGGCACAGATGTCCTCAACCCACACCCCGAAAGAGAGCTGGCACATTCCAAGCTCCCCGCATGGAATGTGCCCCGAAACCCTTAGGCGTAGGGACGCCCCATGCCAGATCAATCGCTTCACACAACCAGTGAGACTGACATTGCTTCGACAACAGCTGCTCTACCCTGGGAGCCCTGCGACACACGAAGAGATGGGACGCAGCCCGCACTGCAAACATGCGTTGTACATACTGTACCAAAGCGCGCACGGCACACAAACGATGCAGTCTCACCTCCCTCACACCCGCATGGGCAGAAGGAGAGAACGCCCACAACACCATTTTCATGGAGCAAAACGTCAGTTTGATCACCTTGGACAGGAAAGCAGGGTTGGGGAGCAACACAGCCCTGCTGCTATCGCAACTGATAGGAAGACAGCCTCATTCTTGTCACAGATGGTGTAATGGTGGAGAGGTAGGAACCAGGCGCAGGCATAGTGGCAGTCGATGTTTTGAATTTAATGGAAAATAAACACCGAGCACTTAAACAACAAACAAAATTAAAAGCAAAGGTACTAACAAAAACGAAACACTCACCACATACATGAACAAATGGAGACATGGAACAATGACTGACAAATGAAGGGAGCAGAGGAGAAACATTTAAACACATACTGATGACTTAATTGGGACCTGGTGAGTGACAATTGGAGACAAGACAAATGAAGGAGTCCGGGGTGAGTTCATGAACCATCGGAAACCAGGAAAAGCGGGAGATGACGGAGCTGTCCGTCACCTCACCGTCACAGTATCCCCCCCCAAAGCCCCGGCTTCCAAACGGGGCGGAAACACAACCGCAGGGGAGGGCGGGCGGGAGAAAACCGTACCCCCCCACCAATCCACGCCGGAAACAGGCAGAGGAGGCGGGGCCGGCGGAACAGGCAGGTGAGGCGGAGCCGCCGGAACAGGCAGGGGAGGCGGAGCCGCTGGAACAGGCAGGGGAGGCGGAGCCGCCTGGACAGGCCGGGGAGGCGGAGCGGCCGGGACAGCAGAGGGCGGCGGAGCGGCCGGGACTGGAGAGGGCAGCGCTGCGGCCGGGACTGGAGAGGGCAGCGCTGCGGCCGGGACTGGAGAGGGCGCCTATGCGGCCGGGACAGTACCTCGGACATGACCGTCCACTCTGTCCCCCCGGGATTTATGCATATGGTTGTGTCGACAGCACACACAGATCACTGACCCCCTTAGCGGATGTCAGAGCCAACAACAGCGTGGTCTTCAAAGACAGCATCCTCAATAAGATCTGATCTATGGGCTCAAAAGGCATGTCGTACAATGCCTCCGAAACCAAAGCCAAATCCCACTGTGGCAACGTCCAGCGGGCCACTGCCTGAGATGATGGGACCCAGCCAAAAAACGTTTCACCAAAGGATGACTAAAGACAGACACTCCATTGAAACCTTCATGACACGCCGAGATTGCACACACGCACATCTTGAGTGTACCGGGCGACCTCTGCTTATCAAATAGGGAATGTAGGAATGACTGGACACTGCCGACATCACAGCAAAGGGGGTCAACCCCCACGCCCACGCACCAGTGCGTAAACAGTCTCCACTGGCCTGTGTAGCCAACGGACATGGAGAACGCTTTCGCAACCTGAACGGTTGCGACGACGTTCTCGGTCAATCCCCGCCACAGTAACCTGGCCCTCTCAGGAGACAGGCCCATAACGTCTGGCCTATCGTAGGAAATGCCTCGATCGAGGCGTTCGCCTGTGTCAACGCCCCGTGTCGGTACAGAATCGGCCATGGCATCCCCACCACCATCTGCGCCGCTTCCACAAACCACAGGGCTCCTGGGCGAAATGGGGCTATCAGAATGAGTGATAGCCCCTCTGCCCGTTCACGAGACATGAGAAGAACAATGGGGAAAGGGGGGAATGGCCGTGGCCAACAGATGGAGAGACAGAGATCTGACTCCGCCCTCTCTGTTGATGTACACATTCGCAGTGTGATTGTCCGACCATACCAACACGTCCTGACCCTGTAAGGTCAGCGCGAAGTGCAGCAGCAACTCCAGCCAGTTGATGTGGCCCTCCAGTGGAGACCACACCCCACTCACCAAGTATGTCTGGCATGTTCCGGCCCAGCCCGTCAAGGATGCGTCTGTAAAGACCGGGATGCACACAGTCATCCTGCCCATGGGAACACCACGTAACATAGTGCATGGGTTCCTCCAACACTCGAGGTCCACCTCAAGAGAGCTCGGGATCACGACTAATCACCACCGATGACACACAGGGTCCAACTGGAGACGTCCGAACCAGCGCTGTAAGTCCCTCATGCGTAACAGCCTCAACGGAACCACTGCATGGGCCGAGTCACACACCTGAATGTGTGAACACGGGCCTGCTCCGCTGAGTATGCCAACACCAGCAGGTCATCCAAGTAGGCCAAAACCCTGACCCCCCTGACACCTCAGAGGTCCCAATGCCATCTTCACGCACTTTGTAAAAGTAAAGTCTCTTCTCCCTCTGCTCCAAAGGGACCAGCGTCACCTCCTCCTTTTCCAGGAGGATGATTCCGAGTAATACAGAGAGAGCGGTCGAGCGTGCAGCTGGGAGGCCATGGCCAGCCACTGATTGTACTCTTCCACAGCCCTGACCACCATGGGTGGGCCGTCCGCAAACAGCCACCCCACCCAAGGCGGGGCCATCCTGAAAGTGAGAGGAAGACGCACACGCAACCTGCGCCGAGCCGGCCGTTTCCCCATCGGTCCGTAACCATGGAGACAGAGGCTTCAGCGGGTTGCGTGGTAGAGTACAACAAACCTGTCACACTCGGCGGGGGAGAGAACACACTTCTCTCGTAAACCGAGACTCTGCCTGGGCTCCCACACACGCTGGTCGCCACAGCAACAGCATGAGGAGGAACCACAGACTCATGGAGCTGTAGGCGTCCGCCCCCAGTCAGAGACTGAGGGCAGGAGGACCTCTCACTAACCTTACCAGGACACACCATAGCCATCTGCAATCACTCACCGGTAAATAAGGCGCAAACACATTTTTATTTAACACAAAATAGAAGCTCCCCACCAAACGCACACAGGGTGGGGAAGTGCCCGAGGGGCACTCCCCTCCCAGCCCGTCAGGTGTGGCGCTGCTTGTACGGTGGAGTCGGATGGCTCCTCCCATCTGACGGACGTCGGGCAGCAGGAGGCAGAGGAGGAGGTGGGCGAAGAGGTCGAGGCTCTCTCTCCTCACGTTGGGCAGGCGTAATCGGCCCGACTCCAACGCAGCAGCCCTAATACGGCAATGTTGTGCACGGTGGTGTGCCTTTCCCTCATGCCGGGTCCTCTGTGCGTCTGCAGAGGCAGCAGAAGTGCAAGATGAGGACGGCACAGATAGGAGTGGCCCCAGCCGGAGCCGCTCCTCCCGATCCTTCTTCTGGCGTCTCCATTATCGCCACGCCAAACAGTGCATCCTCCACTAAAGGCGCATTCAGGAAGGGGACCTTGTCAGGCTCCATCAGGGAGGTGAGGGCCAACTACAGGTGCCGAACCTGCAGACGTCGCCATCAACTGGCCTGCTGACAGGGAGTTGGGCTGCGTCAGTTTCAGAATGGTGGCAGCAGCCCTGGTGACTTTGCTTTTCTCTGCTGGAGTCAAGGAGGTGTGACCCTCCATCAATCCCGCCATCCCTGCCACTAGCAGCCCAACATTGTTGCAGGCCTCCAGCGACTGCACAGAGAGTGAGTCCTGCTTCTCTGCGAGGCAGAAGGGAGCACTTGTCACTCCAAGTGTTGCGCCCTGGAGCAAGAGACGTGGCCAGAGTACCTTCCAGGGGCGGGACACCATTGCCCAACTTCTCCAATCTCCCCTCCACCGTAGCGACGGCAAGGTGAGACTTGACCGTCCTTCGCTTCATGAACGGGGCTCCCACGCCTCCTCCCAATATTTCCAGAGAGAGGAGACCTCCAGTGCCGTGGATGCGTCCAGTGTGCGGCCTCAAAGATGTTTCCCTCCTCCTCTGCCGTGGGTGAGCATGGGTATGTGCAGGTGCCTAGCAGCAGCGGATATGGCGGCAAAGAACTCCTTCACTGCTAGAGGGTCAGCGCATCTTTCCTCCTTGGACTACGCCTCCTCATCAACCCCTGAGGATCAGGAGTTGGGACAACTCCGTGCGCCAGTCAGCCAAGCAGGGGAGAACAGTCCCGGAGGCGATAGGAGTTGTGCTCTGCAGGGTCACCTCCTCCTCTGAGTCCGACTCCTCAGCAAAGGAGTCCTCCTCAGAAAGGAAAGAGAGGACATCAGTGGGTGGGACTGCCTCAGCAAAACAAGCCAGCCATGTCATCTGCTCTTGAAGAGGGAGGATAGTGCCGCTCGTACACCCCGGCTTGCCCACAGCTCTGTCCCGAGCATACTGTGTTCCCAGACAAGCAACTCAGGACTAGTGATGGCCAAACGAGCTTTCATTAGCGTTATTTTAGCAGCAGGCTATTATGCTGTCAGCACTAAAATTTTCTCAATCACAATAAAATCCATCATTAAAATGTATACGGCAATATAGTTGACAATATAGTCTGTAAAAAAGAGCAGACGCGAACAATATTGGAACAGACATTAAACAAAAAATGTACAGATTAGATTGCTAATTATATTGCCTTATATAGTGCAATGATGGCTTTTATTTTGAAAAGGAAAATCTGAGTTAGCGCTGCTAGCATAATATCCTGCTGCTACAAGAACGGTAATGAAGCCTCGTATGGCCATCACTATTCAGGACTCTTGTACACAAACTGAAGGGCTGTCGGCGGCCGGGGTTAGAAGAAACCGCTCCAGCGGTTGGAATTGTTGAAAATCACCGGCTTTTCGAAAATCACCGCAGCTTGCATAGCTAAAATTACTTGTGAAGAAAAAAGGGAGGCTGAACTGAAGTGCCTCTCTGTGTGACTCTCTGATCTAGCTCCCGGACGGGTTGGCAGCGAGAGGCAAAATTTATATATTTAAATTTTCAGTGCCTGCCGATTGGGAGAGGGGTTGAACCGATAGGCTCAAAGCCCCTATGGGCAAAGCTTCACAAAATAAAAACTCGAAATACAGAACCACTCCAAGTCGTAAATATGTTCAAATTCCAAGACCGTGCAAAGAATGATGAGTGCGTGCATTTTAGCCTCACAGCAAGACATTTGTTGCGGTAAAGGCTCTTATTATAAATCTGAAAATAAATTATGCTTGCTGTTCGAGTTGAATTAATACAAATGTTTGGTTACAGAATTGTGAGTTTGTAAAATGTGTTCAAACTTCACTGTACAAGCTTATCAAATATTGCTTGCAAGCACCAACTAAATGTACAAACTTGCGAAGATAAGCTTGCAAGCACATACGTAAATGTACAAGTTTGCAAAATGTAATTACAGATTAGAGCATCAGACGTGCGACCAGCGCTCAATATACGACCACGAATTTTGTGACACAAGTGCACGGAGATTTGACATGTTTAATATTCCATACAATTAATTACTGTACTGTAGTGACTCTGTAGACTGTACTGTCTCTCTATATCATTACTTTCAAATGTATTAACAAGAAACCAGGCAGGCCTAGTTCAGCCGGCCCGCAATAGAAAGCATTGCCCTCTTGAGATTCAAAACCGGGACGCCCACGTAGAAGGCGGGGTCGCTAACCACCACACCACAGAGATGTACGTTTGACGGGTGTCAGTATAGCCTCTTGTGTCTATCCTGAACAAATCCTCTTCTGCCACTGGCCGTTTTAACAGCTATTTGGCCATTCGTGAATGATACTGATACAGTTAAACTGACTAGAATAGTCATAGGAATTGAGCAATTGCTAGCGAGTCTGCCAAAGCTATTTCATTTCATGGCATAAGAACGTATTTTTTTCGTTCATGGCATAACAACCTACTTTGTTCTTTCATTTGTGAATGACATTGATACAATAACTATAAATAAAGGTGACAATAACTAACTTTTTCTCCAAGAGAAAAGACGAGAGAAACGTGGAAATAAAATTAATAAACGTTGTTGCTCTCAATAGATTCGAAGTTAGGTCTTCTACGTGAGCGGCACTGTTTTTAACCACCACGCCACGGCATTACACCAGTCGTTAAACACCATTGAGCATTGTGTTAAATTGACTAACGTTTCTTATTAAGTTTACCACCACCACAAATAGCGTCTATGAACTGTTAGCTTTTGCCACTGGCCGTTTGAACAGCTTATTAGCCAGTAATAGGCTTACTAGTATCTACTAACGTCCTAGGAATAATCAGAAGAATTGAGCAATTGCTAGCGAGACTGAAGATGAACTTTTCCATGCCAGAAACAGTCGCGTATACAGTTTTAGTTAAGGCTTACTATAACGTAACTACTGGATGTTGTAGCCAGCAAATGTGTTTTGTCTATCCTGACCCAAAACGCATACACGGATGCTTACTTCAAAAATCCACCAGTAACCGTCGCAATATAACCGTAAACGGTTTTATTTCAAGCTTACTATAATGCAGATACTGAAGGGTTTAGAGAGCGAAGTTTCGTCTATACGGAATAATTCATAATGCGTACTTCGCTTTGCCTGTGAGGAGATACGAACGCCAGATCTATAGTTGACAGATCCGCTTCTCTAACCACTAGGCTATTCAACAAGAGGCAGGCAGACTGTAAGAGAAATTTGCTCTTCTTGGCCGGCTCCGCTTACGCGGTCCAGCAAAAAGTGGAAAACTAGAATCTAATGAGTGTTACATAGGCTGTCTTCCTGTTGATTGTGATAGTTTTAACATCATTTTGCCCCGGAACTGTAATTGTGGAAATAATTAATATTTTGGTAATAAGTGTCAGTGATGGCATGGAGTGGAAACAAATGTTTTTGTTGAAAACGGGCCGATTTGCGAGTGCTAAATCATCACTAACGTTTTCTATCATAGCTAAGTTCCCTGGAAAGTTATTTAGCTACACATTCATCCAGCGACCACAATGGTGCTCATGTGCGTACTCAACCAACGTTAATGTCGTTATTTTCTTAGATTTATCAGAAAGCCCATGTGAAGTCTGATTAAAGTGTCAATCATTTATGTTGCCCTGCATGTGTAATTCATGCAGACAGTAGTAGCTTTAATTTATTGCATATTCATATAGTACTGTATACTGTATAGCTGTACTTGCTATGATAAATAGCACTATTAGTGTTTGTTTGACTAAAGTGCACGCATTTTTATAAGTCAGCTTTTATTCACAGTGTCAATCTTGAACAAAAGGAAGGGTGGCAGTGACATTCATGGGATTTTTGGGCAGCCTCGGAAAAGAAGAAATGTAAGCTGAGAGCAGTGAGAAAATGAGTACCAGTCAGCTGATAGAAGTATACAGTAGCACGAGAGGTGAGTCAATGTTTATTCATATAATAATCATTGCCATTCAGATCTGAAATGGTTGGTAATCCATTCCTGAACATTATTGCAAGAAACTCCATTTGTTTACTGATGCTTTCATGTTCACTCTGGTGCGTTCAGAGTAAAGAGAGAGAGGGAGAGAGAGAGAGCATGAGGATGCCGACAGGGCAGGGAGAGAAATATTGATGACCGATCTGATATGGCTGTGTTGGTGTTATTCCTATGACCTCATAATTAATGTTGGCACAACTGAGGTTAGCTTTAGGCACAGGCCCCACTGAGGTTAGGCTTAGGCACAGATACACCTGAGGTTTAGGCACAGGTGTCTCTGAGGTTAGGGTTAGGTCAAAGGGTGGGGGGCAGGGGAATGTTCTGTATTTGGACTGGGGTAACCAACTAACTGCAGGTCAGTTGCAATGATGGTCCTGGAACAACATTAATTATGATGTCGTAGGAACAACACCAACACAACGATATCAGATTGTGTAAATATTGATGGTTAAGAGTCTTAAATTTTAAACTTTTTTTAATGTTTTTCTTGGGGGAACCCCCCAGCACCCATCTGATTTGGTCCCCCCCCAATGTTGACTCCATGGCATTGATATAAAGTTTCACAAACATATTGTTGCATTTTTTTCTGGTTTGTGCAAAATCGTTATGAATAATATAAAACCAGGTCTCCCACTTAAGAGGCAGTGTCTTCAACCACTACGCCGCAGAGCTATGGATTTGCCCCCAGTTGGTATAGCATTTCAACATTATATAATTTTGTCACGCATTAACATCACACCAAGTTTGAATATTTCGCTAGACAAGCATTGTGTTAAATTGACTAAAGTTTCTTATTAAGTTTACCTCCACCACAAATAGCATATATGAACTGTATGGCTTTTGCCACTGGCTGTTTTAAAAGCTTATTAGCCATTCGTGAATGACATTGATACAATAACTATCAATATAGGTGACGATAACTGACTTTTTTGACAAGTGAAAAGAGAATCGTGTAGCCAGCGAAGTTTTTGTCTATCCTGAACAAATCCTACTGTAATGCATAATTCAAAAATCCACCAGAAATGGTTGCAATATAACAATAAATTATTTTAGGCTTCCTGTAACGTAGCTAGTGAAGTTTTTGTCTATCCTGAACAAATCCTCTTTTGCTACTGGCCGTTTTAACAGCTTATTAGCCATTTGTGAATGACATTGATACAGTAACTATCAATACAGTTGACGGTAACTTTTTCGTCAAGGGGAAAGATGAGAGAACCACGTAGCCAGCCAAGTTTTTGTCTATCCTGAACAAATCCTAATGCATAATTCTTTTTGACTGTGACGGGAGTCAAACGCGGAACTTGTTGTTCGCTAGCCCGCATCTCTAACCACTACCTGCCAAAGGTTTTAACACCCCCATTTTTCCAGTTTTTATTGAAATTGAAGCCATTCCAGTAAATAACCTGAAATGGTATGACTGTAAGCAGTAAAGTAATGGATTAACAACTTACAGTTGTTCTGCAGCAATGGAAGTACATTAAGCTGAGAGTCAATGCTAACAATTCCTGTAGGTGTCAATTTCAACTTGTCAATAAGAACGGGAAAAATGTGTTCTAAAACTTACAGTGTCAAGGAAATTATCACAAATTTGAAGTCTGAATACTGAAATTGAACCATTATTCATACAGCAACTGAAGACAGTGGTTAGGCTCAGATCCAACACTGGTTGTTGAATGATGTCCGGACCCTGGCTAAGTAAGAGTAGCTCCAGTGGGTCACCCCCCCTCCCCAGAGTCCTTGGGCTTTCTGTTTGCAGACCAAAAAACACAGTTTAACAGCTTATGTTTCCTCCATCCTAACAATCTGACCTGTTCATTACTTCCTTAGTTGCCCCAATTCACAACAACAGCTCCTTCATGTATCGCAAACCATAAACAAAGGCCTGTTCATTATCCCTTTCATGCATCAAAATTTCCTTTTCCACAGTAATGTAACCCCCCCCCCCATCAACCTGAAAAGTAGAAGAGGTAGCGCAACAACAAAGAGAAGGCATCACTCTTCAACTGCTCATATATCATTGTTTATTTCATTAGGCACATTGAGGGACCATTTCACATTTCCTTCATAGAAAATAGGGCATTCAGATATACAGGGTCATACACCCCACCAAACCATTTCACCCCATCACAGGAAGGCAACATAGAATGCATTTTAATTGCTTAGCATTATCAAGTAGTCAGTTAGAATTCATATTTAGCAAACCAGAACTGATTGTTCAATGAATCTACTCAATCACTCCACATTCATTCAGAATGACAAACCAGCAATACATAACATTTGATTTAAAGATGATCATTAGACACAGTGTAACTAAAGACCTGCTACTTGAATTACATTGTGACAACCACTCCAGCGATTTTGGTCTAAAGTAGAGGAAGCTTTCATGTTCAATGAAAAATACCAACTAATCAAAACCTAACCATTTTAGACAGAAAATTGTGTTATCTAAGCACATCATACATTTATGGAAAATGCTCACATTGTGGGTCATGATAGGTCTAGCCAGCAGGACATCATGGTGCCATATAGTGACCCAGAAGAAATTACAGGTTAGAAGGTAAATAAACGTGTGCTCCTGAAAGGTTTGAACATCCAACACCTCTTGCTGGTTTATAACTGGTCAGCAGGAAAGTGGGCACCGGAAGGACATGCAGTCTGACCACATGAAATGGGAAAAAAATGCAATTTCTCCTTTGTAGTGCAAAAAAAATAAAAGGACACAGTAGCTCAGTCCTGGTAGAGGAGAAAGCCAGAAAAGGTGCTGTACTTCCAACTGCTTCCATAGATGGAGCCACGGTGCAACCGGAGCCACACCTGGTCTCCCTGGTACAGTTGCAAGATGGAGTGGTTGCTGGCAGTCTCGTGGTCTGGACCCCCGTCGTTGGCATACGCTGACGCCATCACCTCGTCGTTACGCATCAGGTTGACGTAGAGTGGCACATTGACTGCCAGCTTGAGGATGTGAAAGAGGAAGACATAGGTGCCGTTGGCTGGACACGTGAAGCGACCCAGGTGGGTGTCAAACATGTCACCCAGGTTGCTGTTCAGCTGGTCGAAGGCGATGGGCTGGTCCAGGGTCCCCGGTACGTAGTTGGCTGTGCGGGCGGCCGTGAAGGCCACGCGGAGGGGCTGGGGAGGCTGGTGGAGTGGGTACATGGGTATATGCATCATGGTGTGTGGTGCATGGGGGGTAACCTGGGGAGTAAGGTCCATGCCAACACCGTGCAGTGATTCGCCATGGGCAGAGTCCACCAGGGAGAAATTGCCCTCCCGGTCTGGGCTGCTCACCTGGGAGGAGTCACTCCAACCTGCTGGGGAAGACCAATCAAAAGCCAGTCAGTACACCCACCCCTACAAAAGATATCCAGCCATTAGGATTTTCAAGACAGAATTATGGTGAACTTACCACTGTTTCTCTGTCCGACATTGCCTCCACCACGCCTGTAGCTGTGCTGGAAGCCGGTGTCCTAATGATTGACACACCATTAACTATGTCAGTGTCACCCATATACTATGCAACAATCTATGCTCATATCCATACAATATCTGATTGTGAAAACAAGAGCATAAGGTAGCCTATCAGGTAAGGGTTTGACTAGAAACTAAATGGTAACGGGATCAAATCCCTAAGCCTACAAGGTGCAAAAGCTGTCATTCAGCTTGAGCACTCCAGGGTCACTACTGTTAATGGCTGATTCCCTATCTGAAACCTACCGTAAAGTGTCCGAGTGGGGTATGCAAAAAAAGTGTATAAGGAACCACCAAACTATTATTCCAGACTAATGTGGGTAGTGTCTTACCCGAGCACCATACAGGTGAGCCTGAGGGATGAAGCTTCCTCTAGGGGAACGGAGACCAGCCCGGAACCCATCAAAACCACCTGGGGAATGGGTAACAGATACTAATTTTGCAACAGCAGTACCTGCACTTGACTGTGCTATTACAGACATAGTAATTGAAAATGAACATATATGGCACTGTAGCTAAACCACACCATTTCTGAATTACTCATTTTGGACATTAAGGTAAAAGTAAAAACTTATTTCAGTAATGTGAAAACTTCCTAATGAGGAAAAACTCAATGAATCACGGAAAATGGCTCTTAGGATTTTTTGACTTTCACATCCAGTCAAAAGCTGCAGTATCTAAAGCTCATTGTGAATCAGTAGATGGGACATATGAGTCAGCAGAACAAGACAGGATAGAGACAAAAGATGAAAGATGGAAGAGATGGAAGAAAGTAATGAGAAAGAGGATAGGTACCCAAGGTACCCACCAAAAGAGCGAAAGTAGTGTGCCAGGCCCTTGCCACCACGTGCCATACCTCTACCAGATCCTCTGTAGTATGACTGGCCAGAGCGGCCTATGGTGCCACCTGAATGGCTACTGGACAGTAAACTCTGCCCACCACTACCCACTTGACATTCTGACTGGTGCACTGCCCAAGGAAGAGAAATAGGAGCAGACTTAGTAGACATTCTTTAGACAACCAAATGGTAAAAAAAATAAATCACTGAAACCTGAAATTCCCCTTAAAACCTGCAACAGTTTTCTATTACCTGCCCTAATAAACATAACACTGGCCTACCCGACTGCAGGTGTTCATCTTCCAAGGGAGCAAACTCTGGTGGGGTCTGGGTACTGGTAGAAACGTAAACCATGTTGTTGGATTCCGAACGGGTTACAATACCAGATTTGAAGTCCCCAGTTGGAAGTAAGGGTACATTCACCTTGAACACCTTCAGGGATAAAAACAAATCCAATGCTCAAGCTAGACATGTCTCAAAGAATAAATAAGAGATGTCTTTCAGCTTAGAGCCTATTGCTGATACTGTGAACAATGTTTGACAAAACATAGGAATTGGCGTTAACAGCCTCATTTTTGCTAGCAGTGGACGCAGTAAAACGATTTACAGGCCCATAGACCCATCATGTTGAGAACCTATCCAACATCAACTGATGGAAATTCTCCTTTCAGTGTGGTTGGGTAGACTTACCGAATGCATTGTCTGGAAGGGAACTGGGGAGGACCTGGTTGCATGTCTGCTTGGAGGTGTTGAGAAGTGCTGCCCCTGTGTGGGGGTTGGAGTTGTGGTGGGGGTACGAGGAGGCACCACACTTTTACAGGGAGATTCCTTCTTAGATTCAGAGATGGTAGTCTGGGTACAGAGGGGGCACCAACAGAGGAAAATGTAAAAAGAAAAACTGATTAGTATATGCATCTTATGCTTGTCAGTTCTCCATGATCAGGGAGAAAGACAAGAAATGTACCCAAGCAGGGGTCTTGTCTTCCTGGGTAATGGAGATAGAGGACTCTCTATGGTAAAGAGGTGGAGCTGGGAGAGAGGGGTAGGCAGTCTCACTCTCCGATCTCTGTAGACAGGATTCCTGGAGAGAAAAATTATGCTTTAGAGAAGTAGTTATTTTTTAAATCTGAAAGAACACGAACATAATTGTGCCTTAGACTGACATCCGGTGCGGATATACTGCTGCAGTATAGGTTCAAAAGCAAAGCATTCTCTGCTATCGTTATCCAATGCCCAATCAATAAAGCATAAATGTTTATTTTTTCTATCTAGCTACATATATTTATTACATGAGCCAGGTCCTCTGTATTTAGTTCCAGATCTTCTGTAGTTAGTTCCAAGTCACAGCTCTCCACACAGCCACTGTCACCATTGACCAGACTGGGTTTGTCATCAACAGGGATGAGCCTGGAGGGCAATGGCGTAGACTAGGGAGAGGACAAAAATCTATTTTATAGGACTTCGTTAGTTAGCAAGTATTCTTAAGCAAGAAACTGCTAAATACATGCATTAGTCTAGTAAACATTTTTTTATTTTAACTGATCCAAGTGCATATCAAGCAAAAAGAGGATGTCCAATACAACTTGATGTTCAGGGAATATCTTCCCTATTAAATTAATCTTATGACAAAGTTTCTCTTTCTACCGCACTAACCTGTTACAGTTGCAGAACAAACTGTGCAGCTGTTAAATCTTCTAGGGATGCACCGATACCGATACTATTATCGGGCTGATAATGGGCTCGTGTACTCGTACTCAGAAATATGCCGATACCATGTCATGCAAACAATAAGTGAAACTCGATGGTTGTGTGGCCTCTGGACGCATAAGAATATAGAGCGGGAAGACGGAGATCTGCAATGACAAGAGTGCAAGCTCTGCTCTGCTAAGAGGGGGAAAGGAAAACACTAATTTAACACAAGCAATTTGATCAAACATCGTTAGACAACACAGCGCAGAGTTCAATGAGTATGCTAATGCTAGAAGCGCAGAACCACAACAGCTAACTCCAACACTGGAGAAGCGAAATAAGATGTCCAGAGACAGCTGGCGGGCAGAAAAAAAAAAAGAAAGAGCAGCGCATGAAAAGATTCAATGAATCGCGCACAATTTACCGTCACATGAGCGTCAGAACAGAGCAACAACGTCCTGCACGTTCAGAGTATCAAAGTTTAAGAATGATTAATTGGGGGGGAGTAACTAGGGTAGTAGGGAATGATGTTAAATAAGTATTGTCAAATAAGTTGACAAGGAAGAGGGACTGATATAAAGGGATGACATTATTGCAATACATAAAAAACATGTTTGTTGCATCACATAGAAAAATGTTTTGTGAGAATTGTAGGTTTGGAGATAAAGGAGTTTCAAGAGCCTGGCTACCGTACGATACTGAGGCTGTGGTGACGAGTTGTTCTGTGTGTGGCCAGTGTGCTAAAGATAAAAGCAGAAACAACTAATTTGTCATCGGAAATAAAACGTTTGTATTCAACAAAATACTTTATCTCAATGAAATGTACTGAAATTAATGTATACATGAGACAAAAAGGAAATTATTTTGGCCAGTAAAAAGTATGCTTGGCTGGTGAATTTTCTCATCTACCAGTCCCCTTGGCAGGTGAGCCAAAAAGTTACATTTCAGACAATGTATGCCTGTATTGGGAAAGATTGGGACACACTAACTTGTCATAAAATTGCATCTCAACATTAGATCATTTTGTCATGCATTGACATCATACCATGTCTGAATATTTAGCTAGACACTACTAAGCAGTGTTAAACTGACTAACATTACTTATGAAGTCTACTTCCCCCACAAATCGCATCAATGAACTGTATGGCTTTTGCGACTGGCCATTTTAATAGCTTATTAGCCTGAAATAGACCTACTACCATCTTACTACCTGGAATAGTCATAAGAATTGAGCAATAGCTAGCGAGACTGAAGACAAACTTCACACTGACAAAGCCATTTAATTTCATGGCACAACAACATTTGTTTTTCTTTAATTCGTGAATGACATTGATACAATACCTATCAATATAGGTGATGATAACTGACTTTTTCGTCAAGTGAAAAGACGAGAGAATCGTGGAAACACCAGAACCTGGTTCACAACATGCTTATAGGGGACAAAACTTGTTTTTTTACTGAAAAAAATCCTACCTAGTGCAGTTTTGAGTACTTGGTATCAGTACTTGGTATCAGCAAGTATCCAAATGTATGTACTCGTACTTGTACTCCTGAAAGAACGTGGTATCGGTGCATCCCTAACCACACAATGTCAGCCAGATCTTACATGCAGCGTTCTGTGGAGATCTGCCGGCCTTGTGCTTGAATCCCTCTGCACTGTTAAGAGGACAAAACATCTGATAAGTTAGACATCCACTTAATTAGCCACTTGATGTAGAGGTTGAAATTGTAGACTACCGAGTGGAGAGCAGCATCCAGAGGCACGCTGGCCCAGTCTAGAATGTCCGATAGTGGGCGTTCCTTCGTCATCCAAAAGAGAGTCCTGGAGGAAACAGAATAAAGCCAGGGGATCATCATTAACTGCATACCACTTATGTCCTCTCCTTCTCAAAACCCGAGGTCAGAGGAGAGGGACATCAGGAAACGTGTTTCAAGAGGAAACAAAGGAGTACATAATCAAAATCTTCCCCATGGTTGTATTTAGCAGAGACCACTTTGAAGTGCATTGATTGTCTGCAGAAAACTCACAGCAACATTAAGAACACTGTCAAACAGGTTGTGATCTTTATGATCAGTTTTAACAAAATGGCAGCATCTGCGTGACAGCAGCCACATGCTCAAAAAAGCTAATTAATTTTACCACAAAAAAAATATACTTATCTTTCTAAAAAATGTATTCAGTAAGGTCAACCTAGCAAGCCAGACAAAGAAAATATCTAAAATGTTTTGGTTAGTCTTAGCTTGCAGCGAGCTGGTTAGTCTGTTAAAATAATGTCCCCAACATAGTTAACACCTTAGCTACTCTTGATTAGATTATTACAGGAATAACCTTTCAAGTGCATTTACAAGGTGATGGCAAGCCAATTATAAAAGGTAAGGGCTTTTAGCTGTAAAGTGTGACTGGCTAAAACCAGAGGCATTCTACTGGACAACTGTCTTGTTTCTGTTGCTTTCTGGTAAATATGACAGTAAAAGCAGCCACGGTCACTGAAAGAAACGGTCATGACAAGGAAGACAATAGACAAAAGTCTTCAGACATTCCAACACTGTATAAATAAATGCTGTTTTGAACAATGAAATTGTGCTAGGTCTATAAGCAAAGTACAAGCCAAACTAAAGGCACAAAGTGGAAGAAATACAATGGGATTACCTGAACTTAGTTAAGTTTGTTTTGGGCAAAACATTTGACACTACTGCACCTTAAAAACATAAGCCATGTGAAACAGGAAATAATGCTTAGCCTTCCACTATGAAATAACCACTGTGCAGTACTGTACCTGCATGAAGCTAAAGGAGCCTCTGATCTTAGCCATCAGGTCCTCCAGCTTCTGCTTGCGTAGGATAGGGTCCTTGGGCAAGGAAGATGGGGAGTTGAACACTTCCACTGCTGTTTCTGCACGTGGCCCCTTTTAGACAGAATATTATTAAGTTACATGGACAAAATAAAAACAGACCTAAACCATGCATGGCTAAAGATCTACTCACACTGCTGGTATACTGTTCCCTTTTAGAGTTTTTCTTCCTTCTCTGGGGAAACATTGTCATTGAGTTGTAGGATTTAACTTACGTTCGGCTACCCCAACACAAGCGTTAAACCAGCCAGCAGACAACCATACCTTTTTGGGTTCAGCATTTTGTTTCTTGATAAGTGGCACTTTGGGGATAAGCACAGCCGCCCCTTTCCATGGTTTCCGGATTACTGGCTGACTGGAGGGCAAATCCATATCCCATGAGTCTGGTGGCTCCTGGTCCATCATGGCCTGGAACTTCTCCTTCCAGGTTTGAGTAGTGGGAGTGTCTCCATACCCATTGGGGTCTGTGTCAGGCAGGTAGTGTCTGTTAAGAAACTGGCATCACCGAAAGACCATCAGCACAACTTTACAATATCCCAGGGCATTTGCAATATGACATGTTTACAGGTCAAACACTGGACTGCCCCAATTTCTGAAATCCTCTCTGCACATGTCCCATACGTCTCTGACAATAGACCAATTTTCCATGGATGCGCATACTACATTAGGTTTATTATCTGACATGTACGGGACGTGTGCAGAGATCTTCAGAATTGTGCTCATATCTTCACAATCTGTTTACAAAAGTGGTGTGGTATCTGAAATTTGCCTAAACAGCTTAATGGGAACTGGTTGAACATTGTAAGTGGTAGCATAAGTTCAGAAAATGTTTGTAGTTCCTACCTCTCTTCTAGGGACATCTTTTGTGTTTGACTTCATAAGGGCTGAAGGGCAAATTAAAATTGAGCTAAATTATAAATTGTCATATTAACTCTTTTTGGAATAAAATAAATTGTTGCAATTGTATACTTACAAGAAGGGCTTTCTGCTTTGACTGACTGATCATTTTCTTTTATCAGCAGAATTTCCACTGCTTTGGGACTCTTGCTTGGAGGTGGCAGTACACAATCGAAGTACCCACTATCAATCAGCTTGGACAGCTGCTCTTTCATGGCCTTGTCTGTAAACATAATGGATTCATTTTAAAAAGTTATTTCATAAAATTTTTTGGGCATTCTTTATTTGAAAGAAATAGTGGGGAAAAATCAAGAACAGATCAAGGAGAGCAGTGGGGTCGGATTCAAACCAGTGCTGCAGCCATAAATGTGCCCAAGCGTCAGAGGCTTAGATCGCTAAATCCTTTTTTCTAAACTCACAGGTGGAGCCGGCTACTGGCTTGTCCTTCCCCTCCAGCAGGTCCAGGTAGACCAGAGCCGCTCTCTCCATCTGTTCCTTCAAACTGGTACACAGTAGAGCAGGATCATCACACTGGCATTAAATCAACAGATGTGTTTATTTCACAGAAAATTTATTGGAGTGTCCCGTAAGTCCAAAAGTATAGGTGCTGTGTTGCATTTGAGCACATACCTGCACAAAATACCAGCATGCATCACTAAGTAATTTCAATAGGCATTCCATCATCATCATCATCTCTAGAATCCTTAAACTACCTCAAATTCTTGTCCCGCTTTAACCCCAGAAGTACAGCGAGTTCTAGCAGACTCTTTAGCTCGGCATCCTGGAGATGGGGGGCGTGGTTACAGGCAGAGAGAAGGTCCTTCCTAATGTGCTCGTGCTGCAGCAAGGTCTGCAGGAGGAACTGGACCTGCAGTACTGTGCACAACCTCCTTCTCTCCACCTCGACCATGGCTATCTGTTCCTTCCTCACCGCCTTCTTCTGGGCCTTTAGGAGCTGCAGTAGCAGATGTGCAGTTCAACTGAATATATGGGCCCATCCCAAACCTACTTTTAGGGCCCTGATCGCTAGACCGAGGCCTGTCCACTAGCTGTTGCTGATTCCAAGTTGAAGATTTAAAATTGTATGGATTGTGAAGGGAATTTGTCAGTATGTTTGACAAACGAGGGAAGTCGACTCGAAACTAGCATTCAAAGCATCAGAGACTTGAAATGGAACAAGAGCAGTGGGGTAATTCTCAACACAGCCATGCAATAAGCTATGGCCTCAAATTAACATGAGGTTTGGATGATTCCAATACATCACATCCTCTCCCCTGGCTTATTGACAGATTCTCACAACACTTAAAATGAATGGGGAGGCCAGGCCATGCCGATAATGCATATGAAACTACCCCTGCTGGTCACCCAAAAGGAATCCATGTGGAGCTTCTCAGCCCATCCCCATTAATACACACCATTGTGATAAGATAGAAGCAGAGATCCTTACGTCCTGTGTGAGGCCGCTCAGGGTCTTGTGCAGCTCCTGGGCAAATTCCAAGTTGTGCATCACTTCATCGTACTTTTCCACTGCACCCTGACACACATTAGAGACATGGCAGCATCTAAACCAACTGGCTGAAATGTACTGCTTTTATTGCCACAATTGGAAATTCCTGTTCTTACTAGCTGGTCTTGATTAAGTGATTCCCCGTTTTTCAAACGCTTCATGTAGTCTTCCAATTTCATCTGCAGACACATATGCAATGTTTTAAAAAAAAAAAAACATACAGGAAATCATGAATGAAATGATAAATAATCTCATTATCCACTCATACTGTTACCTAACCTCAAATCTTGCAAAAGGAACTAATTCCGTCCATCCTACCTTCTTTTTCTCCAGGTTGCGGACCTTGTGCTTGAGGCAGATGAGGCCATCCTCGATGTAGCTCTCATAGCCCTGGTAGGTAGTTGTGGAGGCAGCCAGCGCCAACTGCTGTGGACTCAGTCCACCTGGGGAGCCCCTCTTGGGGCTTGCTGACTTGGGGCACCACTGGCTCCCCATTCTCTCCGAGCAGCCAGGTGGAGGAGAGACATTCTGGGCCGGAGATGGAGACAACTGCACCATGTTAAGATCCTTACTGGAGGAAGTTAAAGACAGAATAGCAAATGATCGTCATGTCAGTACTGAAATACATAGCATAGACATTATGGCCAGGAAACCTTTCATAATCACCATACAAATATTGTGATGCACAGGTAATACTTAAATTCTTTCTAGAAGGCAAACCATGAGTCACCAAAATGTGATAATGTTGAATAACGCGCTAGTCTGTTCAACCGCCACTGGGTGGTTGCCAAACCGGTGACAGTGCATTTATTGTCCACCGCACAGTTGGTGTGATCACACATGGTCTTGATGAATTTCATTTTGAGAATTGTGAAAAGGCAGGTATAAATGACAGATCACACGACAGTTAAAAAAAAAAAATCAAAAATCCGGGAAACAATGGCTATCCCCAATGTGTGCAGATTTTGTTTCGCCGACCGGATTTGTGCGTGTTTTTATAAATGTTTGGGAGACGTTGGATGCGTGTGTTCATTCTAGAATATTTTATATCACTTACTATAATAGCCTACCGTATCACCATCTTTAGACCCAGACGTGGCCGCTGCCAGTATCCCTTTAAATAATATTTACGGGATACAGCTCAAATATCCCAAACGAAAATGCCAAGAACGCACACGCAATGCGAATAGCCTACTACGTTACCTAATACATCATTAAACAACTTTGCCGTTCGTGAAAACTTTACAAACATTAGCAATACGAAACCCCTACAATATCCTTCACAAAAACAAGTTCGACAATCAGAAAACAGCTGACATACCTCGTAGTTGTTTGTATGTATTGAAAACGCTGTTGCTGCAAATTCTGAGGCAAGTCGCTAGATATCCAAAACAAAATAAACCATGTAGCCCTCTCCAACTCGACCAAAAGTGATGTTAGTTTACAGAGGGAAAGGCAGTATGAATTCATACCTTTATATAGCCTTCCATGCCAAAACATTGGTGCGTCTAGGGCGCAGAAAACCGCTCTGACGTCATCAGACACCTGCCTTACGCGCATGCACCCGAACAAACCCAATTTGGCTTAGATTAGATTCAACTTTATTGTCATTGAACAGTACAAGTACAGTACAAATAAATGCAGTAAGCATCTAACCAGAAGTGCAAATAGAGGGAAGAAAATATAATGTGGAGATGTGCAATGAAGGCAAATACAGTACAAATGGCAATACTAAATGTTCAGTTAAGGCAAATAGAGTAGGGCGGAAAGTATTTGGCATAGTGTTTTTTACAAGTGGGATAACAGTTGTTCGGGTACAAATGGCAGTTTCTAAATGACATACAAAATGTGCAAACGAGGCAAATGAAGGAATACTGTAGTAGGGTAGCATGAGCAACCATGATGCAGAGATAGCAGCCTTAAAGTCCTCGAGGTAGACGTGTGTAACAACTGTAAAAATGCAAGTATAATGGCAATACTAAATGTGCAAAGAGACATGCACCTTTTGAATGTAAAAGGTGCATGTGCAACTAAAATGCAGGGATAGCAGCTGTGAGGTTCCTGAGGTAGACACGCACCTGTAACCACTGAAAACTTCCATTTTCAAGCTTTGCAAGGCAGTGTCAGAGTAGTACAAGGGAGTAGTGCAATAATGGGTCAGTTGTAAACTGAATGGTCTGTAATAAATGAGCCATTAATTATGATGCATTGTAATTTGTAGATCAGTAATTCGGTAGTCACATGAAATAATTTTGATCCTTTCGAACAACGCTTCTACCTCTCTAAAAAACAGTGGTTTCCAACCTCTTCGTTACCACCAGAATGACACCCCTCGTTGGTTGGTGCTTCTTAGCATTGTTGTTGGTCACGGAATGCATTCACCTTCAGCAGGTGTGCGGGCGAAAACGTGTTGGTTGTGCAAGATGCAAAATGGCTTATATATTATTATGATGTATGAAAAAAACAGCAATGTGTCAGTTTTTTTATGTGGTTCCTTTTGCGTCCCCAGAACAGATCACATTGTATTTTGTCTATATTTGGACAAATACTAATTCCATTTGGTTTTTCATGTCCGGTCAGTAGTTATTTATTATGAATGCAATGATATGGGCTTCTAATTGTATTTTTGATTATTTTAAAAGCTTTGATTAAAGAGGTAAACAGAATTTTGCCATATCCACAGTGATGTTCATTCAAATTCAACCCAAAAAAGAATGAATAAAAACATATACATTCCCAAATATTTCATTATCATTTCATTTTTCTGGTCAAAATATATTTAATAAAATGTTGTTTTTATCAAAATGTTAACATTTTGTACAAAAAAAAAAGGTTTTATGATTGTCCCCGGCGGTCACTGTCCACCCTGTTGAGCTGCCTTTAAGTCCATTTAAGAAAAAAAAAATTCCCAATTAGATCACTCTCATGAGGTGACATCATATCAGTGGAGGGAAATTCAACAGTGGTAAGCTGTGTGATTTTCTACTTCACTTACTATCTGATTTTGATGTTTTTATTAAGTGAGTTTGATGTGTTTGAACATAACATGTCCACACTATTAGGCATAAACATAGAGGAAATCAATCAAATTGAATCATTTCAAAAATCATTTGTGAAAATGTTTTAATTCCTCATGAAGTATTCAAGGTTATGCCAGCCATTATGCTAACACAGGAAGGCTTAAAGCTAACTTTATCTCAAAATGTCCACCCTGTTAGTGCCCACCCTGTTAGCCTTATTCAACTAACAGGGTGGACACCAACCTAACAGGGTAGACTGTACACTGCTCTAAAAAATTAACTGCTAAAAAACACTTAAATGATGAACAAAATATATTAAAGATCAAAATCTTTACCGTACATTGTGTAATTCATTGAGAACAAAATGACGTAACAACAGTCAATGGAAACCAAAATCACCAATTGATTGAGAGCTGGATTCAAACTCACACCGAAAATCAAAGTAAAACATTGTAATCACAGGCTGTTCCAACTTGCTTGAATTTCATCACAGCAACCCATAATGTAACTCAGTAGTGTGTATGGCCCCCATGTGCCTGTATGCACTCCCGACAATGTCTGGGCATGCTCCTGATGAGACAGTGGATGGTGTCCTGCAGGATCTCCTCCCAGACCAGGATCAGGGCATCAGTGAGCTCCTGTACAGTCTGTGGCGCCACTCGGTGGGGTCGGATGCACCGATACATAAAGTCCCAGAGGTTCTCAATTGGATTCAGGTCTGGGGAACGTGAGGGCCAGTCAATGGCATCAATGCCTTTGTCATCCAGGAACTGCCTACACACTCTGGCCACGAGGCCGGGTATTGTCCTGCACCAGGAGGAACCTGGGGCCCACTGCACCAGCGTAAGTTCTGATGATGGGTCTGAGGATTTTATCCCGGTAGCTAAAAGCAGTCAGGATACCATTGGCTAGCATAGGATATAGTTACACTGCCTGGCCCCAAAAAGGTGGCACACTCGTTGTACCGCCTTTAGCTTTGATTACAGCACTCATTCACTTTGGCATTGTTTTGACGATGGGAGAGTTGAACCACTCCATAAAGTCTTCTCCAGCACATCCCAAAGACTTTTGATGGTGCTAAGGTCAGGACTTTCTGGTGGCCAGTTCATGTGTGAAAATGATTACTTATGCTCCCTGAACCACTCTTGCACAATTTGAGCCTGATGAATCCTGGCATTGTCATGCTGGAATATGCCTGTGCAATCATGGCAGAAAAAATCAGTTGATGGGATAACCTGGTCATTGAGTACATTCAGGTACTCAGCCGACTTCATTTTATTGCCACATAACATTGCTGAGCTTACACCTGACTGGTTGAAGCAACCCCAGATCATAACACTGCCTCCAGTGGCTTGTACAGTGGGCACTATGCATGATTTTGCATGTTTTGTCCACCCTGTCATGCTACTGACCACCCTGTTAGACCTCTGTCCACCCTGTTATGTTGGTATTTTTCTATCATAGTTAATGAAATTACCAAATATGAAGTGTATATTTGCAGTTGCACAAATAAATGGAAGGGGTTGATTATACATGCTAGAAACTTTGAGTAATTTTTATCACAATTTCTTATGAAAAAAAGTAGAATTTGTCCCGTTCTCATAATGTGCACTTGTTTTTTATCAATATATGTTGTTAAAATAAATTTATTGTAAAAAAAAAAAGATCTGATCAGATTCAGGGACATACATTTCCTAGAAACACATTATTTTAATAGCCATCATGCATTGAAAACACATTTAAACAAATATGTCTATGTCCTTAACTGGGTGGACATATCCCGGGTGTCAGATGGTGTTAATATATCTAAATACACTGAACAAAATTATAAACGCAACACTTTTGTTTTTGCCCCCATTCATCATGAGCTGGACTCAAAGATCTAAGACTTTCTCTATGTACACAAAAGGCCTATTTCTCTCAAATATTGTTCACAAATCTGTCTAAATCTGTGTTAGTGAGCACTTCTCCTTTGCCGAGATAATCCGTCCACCTCACAGGTGTGGCACATCAAGATGCTGATCAGACAGCATGAGTATTGCACAGGTGTGCCTTAGGCTGGCCACAATAAAAGGCCACTCGAAAATGTGCAGTTCCATCACACAGCACAATGCCACAGATGTCGCAAGTTTTGAGGGAGCGTGCAATTGACATGCTGACTGCAGGAATGTCCACCAGAGCTGTTGCCCGTGAATTGAATGTTCATTTCTCTACCATAAGCTGTCTCCAAAGGCGTTTCAGAGAATTTGGCAGTACATCCAACGGGCCTCACAACCGCAGACCACGTGTAACCACACCAGCCCAGGTCCTCCACATCCAAACATCTTCACCTCCAAGATCGTCTGAGACCAGCCACCTGGACAGCTGCTGCAACAATCGGTTTGCATATCCAAAGAATTTCTGCACAAACTGTCAGGAACCGTCTCAGGGAAGCTCATCTGTATGCTCGTCGTCCTCATCGGGGTCTCGACCTGACTGCAGTTCGTCGTCGTAACCGACTTGAGTGGGCAAATGCTGACATTCGATGGCGTCTGGCACTTTGGAGAGGTGTTCTCTTAACGGATGAATCCCGGTTTTCACTGTACAGGGCAGATGGCAGACAGCATGTATGGTGTCGTGTGGGTGAGCGGTTTGCTGATTTCAACGTTGTGGATCGAGTGGCCCATGGTGGCAGTGGGGTTATGGTATGGGCAGGTGTATGTTATGGACAACGAACACAGGTGCATTTTATTGATGGCATTTTGAATGCACAGAGAGACCGTGACGAGATCCTGAGGCCCATTGTTGTGCCATTCATCCATGGCCATCACCTCATGTTGCAGCATGATAATGCATGTCCCCATGTTGCAAGGATCTGTACACAATTCCTGGATGCTGAAAACATCCCAGTGTCCCCGGCATGGCATGGCCAGCATATTCACTGGACATGTCACTCATTGAGCATGTTTGGGATGCTCTAGATCGACGTATACGACAGCGTGTTGTTCCAGGTCCTGCCAATATCCAGCAACTTCGCACAGCCATTGAAGAGGAGTGGACCAACATTCCACAGGCCACAATTAACAACCTGATCAACTCTATGCGAAGGAGATGTGTTGCACTGCGTGAGGCAAATGGTGGTCACACCAGATACTGACTGGTTTTCGGACCCCCCCGGACCCCCCCAATACAGTGAAACTGCACATTTTAGGGTGGCCTTTTATTGTGGCCAGCCTAAGGCACACCTGTGCAATACTCATGCTGTCTGATCAGCATCTTGATATGCCACACCTGTGAGGTGGATGGATTATCTCGGCAAAGAAGAAGTGCTCACTAACACAGATTTAGACAGATTTGTGAACAATATTTGAGAGAAACAGGCCTTTTGTGTACATAGAGAAAGACTTAGATCTTTGAGTTCAGCTCATGATGAATGGGGGCAAAAACAAAAGTGTTGCGTTTATAATTTTGTTCAGGGTATAATACAATTTAGGTGCCTGAGCTCGACTAATATGTTTTTCAGCATTTTAGATGGGCCATTCCGCCGAATCAGCGCCATTTGTATGATGGAACTTTTCAAAATTAAACTTCATTCTTCTTCTTTTTTCAGCATTGTATCTAATAACACATATGTTTAACTATTCAAAATGTGTTAAGGTCAATCTCAGGCAATTGTGTTTATTTTTTTACAAGGTTTCTTAATGGAAGATGGTTGCATTTTTCTCAGTCCTGTTACCAAAACTCTTACAACTTTTTAAATATCAAGTCATGCAAACTAGTTTCTTTGTTTTTCCATCAGTTAAGAGGGTATTTAACAGAAATAATTGGTTACATGTTCAAAAAATATATGTCTGTAACTAAAAAGTAACAACATATGCAGGCGAAATGTGTTTTTTTTATAAACACCAAGCTTTTAATTTATTTATAAGGGAGACCCCAACCTCAATATTCTCAAAAATCTATCATGTGGTTTATCATGCAGTTGTTTAAATGATGGACCAAACATAATTGAAAAATAAGTTGTTTATCTTAATTTTTTTAATAAAAAACAATTAAGTAACAGGCTGAACATTGGGTAACAGGAATTAGCATTGAGTAACAGGAATGAGTGCTTGTTTTTGTGAGAATGACTTGTTTTTGTGAGAAATCACACAACTTCCTTCAAATAAACAAAGATAAAACAGAGGTCATTATATTTGGCAAAAAATACCTTATAGCAATATAAAAGCTGTAACAATTGTGTGTGCATGCTTTTGCAAGAGTGTGTGTATGTGAGTGTGTGCTTGTGTGACTGCTTCTTCCCTTAATAGTTCTTGCATAGTTTAGGGCTGTGCATTGGGTCATTGTCCTGTTGTAGGAGGAAATTGGCTCCAATCAAGCACTGTCCACATGGCGTTGCAAAATGGAGTGATAGCCTTCATTCAAGATCCCTTTTACCCTGTACAAAACCCCCACTTTACCACCACCAAAGCAGCCCCAGACTATCACTTTGCCTCTACCATGCTTGACAGATGGCGTCAAGCCCTCCTCCAGAATCTTTTCATTTGGCCTGCGTCTCACGAATGTTTGGCCTGCGTCTCACAAACCCTTGATTCGCCTGTCCATAACATTTTTTCCAGTCTTCTTCAGTCCAGTGTCTTTGTTCCTTTGTCCATCTTAATCATTGCTTTTCATTGGCCTATTTAATAAAGCTGCCAGTTAAGGACCTTTGAGGTGTCTTTTTCTCAAACTAGATGCTCTAATGTATTTGTCCGCTTGCTCAGTTGTGGACTAGGGCCTCCTCTTTCTATTCTGCTTAGAGACAGTTTGTGCTGTTCTGTGAGGAGAGTAGTACACAGCATTGTATGAGATCTTCAGTTTCTTGGCAATTCCTCACAAGGAATAGCCTTCATTTCTCAGAGAATAGGCTGAAAGTTCTTTGTTTCTGGCCATTTTGAGCCAGTAATCGAACCCACAACTGTTCGTTCCCAAGCTCAGGACCCTGGGTCTTAACATCTCCCTTTGCAACTGGATCCTGGACTTCCTGACGAGCAGACCCCAGGTGGAGAGAATGGGCAACTTCACCTCCTCTGCACTGACCCTGAGCATCGGAGCCCCTCAGGGCTGCGTATTCAATCCCCTCTTGTACTCCCTGTTCACGCATGACAGTGTGGCCACACATAGCTCCAATGTCATCTTTAAGTTTACGGCCGACACCACCATCCTGGTTCTCATCTCCAACAATGATGAGACTGAATACAGAGAGGAGGTAAGTCACTTGGCAACATGGTGCCAGCGCAACAACCTCTCTCTCAACGCAAGACTAAGGAAATTATCGTGGACTTCAGAATGCGGCAGAGGGGAAATCCCCCCTCCCACACATCGATGGAGCTGAAGTGGAGAGTCTCTGACTTCAAGTTCTTCGGTGTGTTCATCAAATATGACCTCACCTAGTTCAGGCAAGCAGAGTCAGTGCTAAAAACTGCCCAAAAGTGCTTATACTTCCCGAGTAAACTTGTCTGCAAAAACTCTCACCATTTTTTACAGGTGCACCATTGAGAGCATTCTCTCAGGCTGCATTACTGCCTGGTACGGCAGCTGTTCCATTGCTGATCGCAAGTCAGCAGAGTGCATCATCAGCTGCCATCTCCCTTTCGTGCAGGGCATCTACCATACACAATGCTTTAGGAAAGCACAGAACATCATAAAAGACTACAGCCACCCAGGCTATGGTCTGTTCACACTGCTGCCGTCTGGTAGACATTACCGGAGCATCAGGGCACGCACTTCCAGACTCACAAACAGATTTTTCCTCCAGGCCATAAGGCTTCTCAACTAGCAACATTGATCTATTGATCACATGAACACTTCATATGCTCTGGTTACTTTCTATGTACATTCAATGTACATGCACATTTTAATGTATCCATTTATAGGCACTACTACACTTGTATTTATAATATTTAAAATTCCTATATGCTGTCCATATTCCCATTTCAACATTCTCTGGAATTGCTGCTAGTTTCTGTTGTTATGTATATTTTTGCTACTATTTGTGCTTTATATATTTCTTAATGCCAACTGCATAGATGTCGCATGCCATGTCAAAAGAATTTCACTGTTCATAATGAAACCATGTTATTCGGTGCATCTGACAAATAAAAATACTTAGACTATGACACTGATGCTCCAGATACTCAACTACTCTAAAGAAGGACAGTTTTATTACTTTAATCAGCACAACAGTTTTCATCTGTGCTAACATAATTGCAAAAGGGTTTTCTAATGATCAATAAGACTTTTAAAATGATCAACTTGGATTAGCAGTGTGCCATCGGAACACAGGACTGATGGTTGCTGATAATGGGCCTCTTTCCGCCTGTGTAGATATTCCATTAAAAATCAGCTATTTGCAGCTACAATAGACATTTACAAGATTAACGATGTCTAAACTGTATTTCTGATAAATTTGATGTTATTTTAATGGACGAAAAACCGCTTTTCTTTTGAAAACAAGGACATTTCTAAGTGACCCCAAACATTTGAACGGTAGTGTATATCAGACACATTTAAAATGGCTAATTCAATCAAACTTCTCACTCCTGTTACTTTGACTCCGGCACTGTTACCCTTCATATGAATAACAGGACTGAAAGTAACATGAGTTTTTAGCATAACGTTTGCAAATACATGAATTGTAGCCACATGGCTTCAATGATAGTATCATGAGAACACTTAGCACCTTCAAGTTGTTTACCAAAATTATCTTTTTAAAAAAAACAATCATATCTAAGAAACAATTTAGGTAACATGACTGAACGCTGAGATTGACATTCTCAGTCATACTTACAATATAATAATAAAATACAGAAAAAAAGAGTGTGAGAACCAACTTTTGGTCTTCCCATGGCCTTCAGGAGACAATGATGCTACTTCCTGTTGCTTATGTGATTTGTGGAATGTCCCACATTTTTATAAGGGGGATGGTGTCAAGGCAACATGGCTGAGTGAAAAACTCTGGACATGACATTTTTTTAAATTTTAGCTAACAAATTATGAATTTCCGATGAGAAAATGCTTTTTATGTCTAAATTGAAAATAGCGTCACACAACAATACAAAAAAAAAAATTCTGAAGGATTCTAATCATTATATTTCATGGTGAAGTGTCCTTATGGATCCGGGACTGATTTATCTGACACATTGGTGGGTGTCACTGAGCTAACACTGGAAAGAGGATGAATGTACATATATCATTAATCTGAATGACTAATCTCTTATGTAGGCCCATGTGCCCTGGGGGGTGGTTGGGTCTGATGAGCTTCCTCCAGAGATGCTTTCAGCAATAGTTTGCCCACTATTTTGACTGAGGGCCATCTCTACAGCCTCTGTGAGTGGTGGTGGTGGACCCCCACTTGTTTTGACTAAGGGCATCTCTACAGCCTCTGTTGGACGCCCACCTGTTTTTCAGCCCTCAGCCTTTTTTCTATTGTCTATAATGGAGGTCCAGTTTCAACATGTCCAGTAAGCATGAATTTGGAGACTTGAATGCATAAAGGCATTTAGGTGTTACTTTCAAATAGACAATATTAAATACTGGGAGTGTTGAAATGGCAGAATGTGACCTGAAATGGCTGAAAATTTCACTTAGTACTTAAATATATCACATACAGGTTGAATGTAGCCACTAAAAGCTGTCTAATTAGGGAGGGGAGGCTAAACAACATCACAGTTGCTTGTACTGAAATTATACTTTTTCTGTTCAAAGTATATTTTTATATTTCATCTTCAGTTGCTGCCAAGTATGTTTTGTGCCTGTTGGGTTGCACCTGCATAAATATTACACCCACACACACACATTATATAAATGTTTAATGAGTGGAACACTCGAGATGTAAATTTTCTTTTTTTTCAATTATTACTCATGCATTGACTCAGTCAGCAATATTCTGCCATTCCAGGTCACATTTGTTTGCTGTTGCTACTGTATTGCTTGTTTTCTTGAAGGCCAGGCCTTTCAGACCCCCAGTATCCGCCAGAGCTGAACGCCGTTTGGCCTTATTAGCATGCGAATCATCCCTATTAGCATACACATTCTCCTCGGCAGCATCATCATCCAGCTAGAGCATCAGTTCATCTACTGGGGCGTTATCAAAGTATATAGAATAGTCCAAAAAATAATGAATTACAGAATCTGTTTGTTTAAAATGGTTAATTTGTACAAATGTACAAAATGAAAATAATACAGCCAATCTACTGTATAGATGACATGAATTGTCTACAGGGTAACATGAATAAGTTGTCAAAAAAACAGAGAGGAGTCCCTTTCTCCATATGAATAGGTTATGTGAACGGTGCATCTTTGCAGGTCTCTCCCGGGGGTTCTAGTGGGGCTATCAAATTGATTTCAATGCCAATGCATAGCTCTAGTCTCCTAGATTACTGACATATCAGGTTTATGGGTGACATGAATAAGTCATGGAAAAACCGAGAGGAGTTTTTAGGAAAAGACTAGGTCCATTTCTCCAAATGAATAGGCTACAAAAACAGGGCATTTTTGCAGGACTCTCTCAGGGGTTCTAGTGGGGCTATGGAGTTGATGTCGAATTGTTGAGTAGCCTATATCATTTGTATTATGTTTAAATAATAGCCTAATTAATTTGTTGAATGGTCATGGAAATCTTTCATTTCATTTGTAAGTTCATTCAAATTCAACCATGGCTCTGATCATTCATCTGGGAGTATCGGCATTCATCCATTTACTTCATGCATTCAGTGAGGGGTGATTAGCACCTGGGTACCATTAGCGGCTGCCTGGGTACCATTAGCGGCTGCCTGGGTATCAATGCTAAGTGGCGTGTGGTTTTGGTGGATTAGGTCTGAAAACGGGGTAAAAAAACAGGTAAATAGTCTCTAAATAGTTTTACGTTTGTGAGTTTAGAATTCTGACAATGGAAAAATGTAATGCGCCTATTTAGGAAAAGTCATGGAAGGAGATTTCAAAATGGCAGTTTTATTTTAATTACAAACTCAAACATCAATTGACGTGGGCATTTGGCAGTTCTAGTGTTAATTTCTAACACCATCAGGAGAAGTAGGGTGTTCAAGCCCTTTTCCTCCTGTTGCCATGGTGAATCATGTTATCTGCGTTCCATTGATGATGGCTTTTTATCTCCTCATGCACGTGCTTTACTCAGGGTTAACTTAGAGTTAACTCAGAGTTGACTGAACTAATTGTTACCACCTGTTCTGAAACCATCAACTTGGAGTTTGACAGCTTAGAGTCAGTCAACCCAGGGTTGTGGTTTGAACTCAGAGTATGTTAACCCTGCTTTCTGAAATACCCCCAACATGACCGTTTAAATAAAAGACAAGACTTTCAGGAACACACATGTACGTTTTCCTCTTTGACACTCACAAGCTAAGTATGACATGGACAGAGACTGTTGCAAAATCGCAGTTGAAAACAATGCTCATCTTTTCTAAGCTCAATGATACATGTTGATCTTCACAACGCTTCTATAAACTTCCCAATACAGTTTTGATGCATTTTACTAACTACAAAGCATACAGCTCCGGGAAAAATTAAGAGACCACTGCACCTTTTTCTTTCCTTTCCAAAAAAGTCGAAAAGGAAGGTTGTGAGTGAGGAACAGCAGGGTTAAAATTAAGAGACCACTGCAAATTGAACGCTTCTGTTCCTCACTCAAAACTTTCCTTTTCAGCTTTTTTGGAAAGGAAAGAAAAAGGTGCAGTGGTCTCTTAATTTTTTCCAGAGCTGTAGATGTAACTCCTTCAGATTTCAACTTGGTTTATGTTGCTACTTAAAAGAGTGTGTTATTTAGCAAAATCCTAGGTTCCCACACTACTTTCTCCTAGTAATCTATATGTTGTTTGCTCTCTGGTTTTAGGCATCTGTAGAAGCACTTTGTGACAGCCGCTGAAAAAATGTAAACAATTTTAATGGGAGTAACCTAAAGGCCAACCTCCTTTTTATTTAATCACATTATTGTTTCCAATAGCCCCAGTGACTTCTAAAATAGAAAATAGATTGCTTGATCGACCATGATACAGTGTTCAACTCGATTCACTAAATCTCAAATTCGAGTTGAGTCTCAAGTCCTCTGCATTCGAGTCCAATTCATAGCTATGTCTGTGTCTGAGTCCCCACTTGTCAAGTCACAAGCCCTACGTCTAGTCGCTGGGTCTGAGAAAAAAAAAATACTAAACACATTATCATTATTTTATTTACCAGTTAGTTAGATAATGGACATTTGGTGAATATATTTGGTTTCTCCTGACAATTTCCATATAAAGAGAAACAAAATGCCCACCTAATGTCAATGATTAAACATACTTTACCTTGCTGGACCAGCTTAATTAAAGAGTACCTGCAAAATGCCAGTCTCAACGTCAACAGTGAAGAGGCAACTCTGGGATGCTGGCCTGTTTTTCCAATCTTCCTCTGTCCAGTGTCTGTGTCCTTTTGGCCATCTTTATCTTTTCTTTTTACTGGCCAGTCTGACATATGGCTTTTTCTTTGCAACTCTGCCTAGAATGCAGGCATCTCAGCTCACCTCTTCGCTGCTGACGAGGTCTGCAGCACCATGCAATGCCCTCTGGTGTACGTCTAGTTGGTCAGGGGTTCATCCAACAGGAAGATAATAACCCTAAACATACACCCAGGCTATGTCAGATCTACCTTCGAAGAACGAGACGGTAGGCTTCAAATCATGGAATGGCTATTACAGTCTCCAGACTAAAACCCTATCGAGCTGGTTTGGGATGAACTGGGTAGAAGGGTGAAAGCAAAGCGTCCTACATGTGCAACACATTTGTGGGAACTTCTGCAACAGTGTTGGGAAGAACTTTCCAAACAATATTTGATTTCCATTGTATAAAGAATGCCATGAGTGTGTGCAGCTGTTATGTCTGCAAAAGGTAGATAATTTGATGAGTCAAAAATGTAGATTACATTTTGTTAAACAAAACCATTCCAAAAATTTCCAATTATTTATTTGTTCCATGCTTTAATTTCAGAGTACATTAAGATATAAAACTGTGTGAACTTCAATCAAAACTGGAAACAGTTGTTCTAAAACTTTGGACCGGTAGTGTATGTCATATCAAGCCTCAGAGTTCTTCCTCTGTCCAGTGTGTGTTCTTTAGTCCATCTAAATATTTTCTTTTTATTGACCGGTCTGAGATATGGCTTTTTCTTTGTAATTCTGCCTAGAAGGCCAGCATTCCGGAGTTGCCTCTTCACTGTTGGCATTGATACTGTTATTTTGCGGGTACTATTTAATGAAGTTGCCTGTTGAGGACCTGTGAGGCATCTGTTTCTCAAACTAAACTCTCATGTATTTGTCCTCTTACTCAGTTGTACACCAGGGCCCCCCACTCTTTCTATTCTGGTTTGCACTGTTCTGTGAAGGGAGTACTACATTTCATTGTAGATCTTCAGTTTCTTGGCAATTTCTCACATGGAATAGCCTTCATTTCTCAGAACAATTATAGACTGACAAGTTTCAGAGGAAAGTTATTTATTTCTGGCTATTTTGAGTCTGTAATCGAACACACAAACACTGATGCTGAACATACTGAACTAGTCTAAAGGCCAGTTTTATTGCTTCTTTAATCAGTGCAAACGTTTTCAGCTGTGCTAACAATCACAAAAGGGTTTTCTAATGATCACATAGCCTTTTAAAATGATAAACTTGGATTAGTGAACACAACCTGCCATTGGAACACATGAGTGATGGTTGCTGATAATGGGCCTCTGTACATCTATGTCGATATTCCATTGGAAATCTGCCGTTTCCAGCTACAATAGTCATTTACAACATTAATGTTTACGCTGTATTTCTGATCAATTTGATGTTATTTTAATGGACAGAAAATGTGCATTTCTTTCAACAAGGACATTTCTAAATTTTGAACAGTGTTGTATATACATGAATGTGTAAAACATCCCATTTTTGGGTTTGATAATCTAAGCAGAATCACAATCATACCTCAACTAGACATTTAATACCAAGTTTGTGAATGAAAAAGCCCCCACCTCATTAGCCATACATTTTTCACTTATTACCAACCATCCATTATTCACAGATTAGGCCATCTTTCCCAGTATTTGATTTTGTTAACGATATCCCGTAGTTGTAAACCAGGTGGATCAAATCCTGAATGCTGACCGACTTAAAGCTGGGGTATCCTGTATGAGAAAGTACTTTCTTACTATTCTAGTTGTATTGGATATCAGTTGCTAATAGCAATAAGGCATCTCTGTGGTAGGTGTATTTCCAATATTCCAAGGATACGTGCTATACCCAGGATTGTCTGATTAAAGTTTTTTGTAGATATGTCAAAATTAAATCCATAGATTAACACAAAACATACTGATACTCCGACCCAAACTAGACAAAGTACATTTATTGAACAAGTTAAAATAACAATGTATATAAAAATACAAAATTTGCTCTCAGAAATATTTTCACTTTCCTAGATAGATAAATAACAGTGTATGTATACCACATTCTAGAAGCACAACCACTAAGCGAAAGGACAAGTACATTCTACGTGTATAGGAGATCGACCAAACAAAATGTATATAATGCAAAAATTTAACGTATTCAACAAACAGTATGAATAATAGCATAGTTTTGATAAATATCACTGTATATTTCAACATCTGACAATCAGTAAAAGTGAGTAATCTATCCATATGTTTTAGTATTTTGTTCATTAGTCCATTTGATATACAATCCTCCAAAAATGTTCATGTTAATAGTAAATATAGAGCATTTAGAGCGTAGAACATATTATGAAAATGCATCAGGAAGTTTTGTCTCAGTACTGAAAGTGCATTACCTCAAACTAGACTGTGGAAATAACATTTTTGGTTGTATTGTTAGTGCACTAATGAACAAAACACTACAAGTTTGCATAAACTAATCCTTTTATATAGAATAGTATTGGTCCCCTGAACTTTTACAAAACAAAGGTTATGGCAATTATAGGGAAAACAAAAAAATATCCACAATAACAAAATAAATGCTATACAAATGCATACAAATAAATAATGGAGAAAAAGTACAAAGACCACATTCTCTAACATTCAGTCGAACCTTGTGAAAATTAGGACTCTAAAGAAAACAATTTAGTGTCCATGCCTGATGCCTTTCTACATACATATTATTAACAAAAAGGGTTGTCTGGTAAAGCAATTGACAACATCTGTAAGTTAAAACAGCTTCCACCATAGTGTAGTGCTAATATTCACCATATACAGAGGAAAAATACTGTATTGTTTTCTTAGGATGAGTTGAGGGACAATTTTACAACTTAGTAGTCTATGGGCCAGGAAACTGTAATTCATGGTTCAATTCCTGTAAAACTACTATTCAATTGCAACAAATGTTAGCCATTGTTTCCATAAAAAAGTTTTAAAAATCAAACTTGAGAATTATTTTAAAAATTATTAGCGAAATCACTTTGCAGAATCTGAATTTAAAAGATGAGGTCATGGACAGCAACATGATCCCTTCAAGAACATTTTTATAATTCTGGTTTAGAAGACTAAGCACCAGTTTAAAATTGTGTTTCATCACCAGCAGTTTTCAACAAGCCACCTTTAAATAATATCAAAAATAATGAGTTGACTTCTAGTAATCAAATCATTTTTTTACATGCTCACGTCACTTCAATTAAATGTCTTAGAGGTGGCTAAAGTTAGAAGTTCGTAATGGCTAGAAAAACTAAACCATGGTTTACGGTGACACTTGGCCCACAGCCTTCTTTCAAGGCTGAGAAAACATCCAACTTCAAGCTGAACCAGAAAAAGGTGCATGGGTTGATAGCTCTGCAATACCCCCTCCTGGTATGAAATATAAATACAGACTAATATTTCTTGAAATTAACACAAGGCGTTTACATAAGGGATGATAGTGCAGTTGAGATTAACATCACCATATACTGACAATTTTTTAATAGAAAGACCCACAATTTCCAAGACATACTAGTACTGCACAATACTGAAAACAAAAACATTTGTGACCAATTTAATTTACAAAAATATTTTCATAACTGTACAGTATCATGCCCCCATCTTAGAGGCCAACTGACAGACAAAATGTCATGATTTCACACCTAAAGTCATCAAGCCAATTTCATGCAAATAATCTAGAGATATTTCAAAAAGTTGAGTCCTGAAAACATTTCTAAAAGTTCTCAAAAGGCATTTGTTAAAAACAGCTAGACAACTTAAGGGTATCAGAACTTTAAATAGGCGAAAACCAGCAAAGCTTTTCAGTTTGCCCACGCTGGCAGTCTTTTGTTGACGTCTCAACTAGAAGCCTATTTCTTTTAGCACCTAAGCTAGCGCCTTCCCTGACAGACTTGCCCTCTGAAGCTGGACATACACTATACTTCAAAACTCTTAACAAGGACGTGCTTGCCGATTACAGATTTCGCTGTCCCCAACCTTTGAGTCCATGCGTATCCCTAAGACTGTACCCAAATGACCCTGACCAGCATTTTTAGGCTGTTGTAGCTCAATGTTGTTTGGTCTCACATTCTGCTGAAAATAATGGGCACCTCCAAAACATTTTTGACTTGCTCACACTATGCTAGTCCTGATGCCCAGGTCAGAATCCAAATTCTTAAGATTTGCGCATGATTGAGGAAATGTTTCCAGGATAGTATAAATTTAGTGAAATCCTAGTGAAATTATAGTGTATGCCAATCAATAGAGACCACAGCTTTCAAAGAGGACTGCAGAGGAATGCATTCACACCGACAAACCAATTCAGAGTTCAACCATCACCTATCCAAGCACCTGCAGATATGCAATGCAAGGCTGCATTTACTCAGACAAAAAGATCAGAATTGGGCTATGTAAGCACAACCTAAAGTGGATTAGAAACCAAATATAAATCGGTCAGTAGACAGACGTGCTTAAAATAAAATTATGAAAAATAATATTGATGCACCAAGATCAGTTTGTGGGTTGTAGCTTATATTGGTTCAGGCGAGGATCATCGAGAGCTGCATCTCAATCAGTGCTAGAAGGGCACACTACCTGAAATCTTTGAATGAGTTTTGTACATCCACCCAAAGACATACTCCTATGACAAAAGACTTCACAATATCACTTATTCACAATCTCAAAAAAAGTGTGCGCTGAAAAAAAAAAGTATAGAATTAATATACAAAGAGTAACACCTGGTGACAAGTCTGGATATGTTGTGTACATTTCCCTTTACCAAAGACAACCTTATCCTTTCAAGGCCCTGATGAAATTCTAAAATAAATTAACACTTGCTTTAGTAAATAAAAACCTAACCATTTACATTCTTAGACTACAGCGATTAACCATTTTTATTTTTTTATTTCCCCATTTTGGGCTGGAATGAATTAAGTTGTTTGTGTGTGTCATCTTTGAGCAGAATCACAATCATATCTCAAATAGCCATCAGTCAAATTTTGAAAGTGAGTGGTTTTGACAACATTTCAGGGACCATTTTAGGCTTGATGGCACCACTTTAAATGGGCACGTAAGAGAAATAAAATGCATTCTTTCAGGTTGTGTTCAGGGCCAATGTTTGCAATAGAGGACGGTCAAGAAGGCAAAGTGTGGAAGCCTGTTCTCTAAGCTAAATGGATATGGCTCTATCCTAAAAGAACTTTTACAGTTCGAGAGGTCTATTCGTCATGCAGCTTTGCCTAGTTCCAGCATTTCATACTTGAAAAACAAGTCTTTCATGGCACTCAGACTGAAAAGGTAGAAAAAAAAGTTCATATAGATGTGTTTTTTTCCTCCAGTACACAATATAGCAGGCAAAAATGCACACACATCATGGAAGCAGAAAGACTGGCCTTCCAAATTGGCCCGATTCAAACTTAATTTACATATATATTTTTGTACATTTCAGTTCTCATACGCTAATAACATTGTTTTGATTATTGCTTCAACAGTTGCAAAGATTATATTTTATAGGACATGAATACACACGTTTTGGATGCAGCAATTTTTGGCTAGAACACTAACGGCAACTGACATGCTAAAGCCACCCAAAAAGCTATTTTACTGAAGTTTAGGTTGATTAAGCGTAATCCAGTTGATGTGAAAAACATTGTTAATCAGTACATCCATTGAGACAAAAACAAAATATTCCAATTATAATCCAGAAGTGACCTGCACTCACAAGCGACATGTAAATGGAGGCTGTCTTTTGCTGGTGCTCTATGAGAGCATTCTATGCTCTCCTTGTGTTCCGCTAGTAACATGGCACGCATCACTGTCATGCAGCAATGTTTGCAAACACAGAAAGGCGCCTATAGGAAGCCCGGGGGGGGGGGGGTCTAAATACAGAACAAATTTCGACAAAAATAATCCAGCTGCTCTTGACTACAAAACAATTCCAGAAGATGTTGTTGAGAGTGCACGATGTTGTTGAGAGTGAAGGACTTAAAATCCCAAACCATCGATCAGACTTCTGTAGAGTGCCATGCGACTTTCCCTTTGTGACACTGGACAGTCAAATCACCACACTTCCTCCCCCTCAGCCTCCTCCTTTTCTTCCTCTTTGACCTGGGCCGGCAGAGGACTGCTCGATGGCAGGGGATTAATTTCACTCTCTCCGCTTGACTGTGCCTTCTCAGCTTCCCCTTCTGGCCCGTGTGGACGTTTTTTCTGGCAGCAGGGCTTGTAGAGGTGAGGGTCTAAGAGCACCTCACCGAAGCGTCCCTTGTAGATGATGCCACAGCACACTTTCTGCCTAAAGCGCACAAAGAAGAGCAAAGTCAGCCAAGCACTTTAGTGAAAGGAAGACCAAAATACAAACCTAAATGAATGATTTGGAACGATTAAATAGCACTATGGAAACGCATAGTCCGAACCCAAACCTGGGATGTGTTTGTTAGGGTGTGCCGCAGGGATACATTTTGCAACAGAAAAATGTGTTTCTCATTAGACGAGTTCAGGTAGAACTTCAGCTTGTCCATTTGGTCCAAAATTAATATATTACCTTTTCCAGTAGGTCAGGTCCAGGAAAGAGAAAACTGGGGAGTGGGCGGCACTCGGTGAGAGTTCCGTGTCAGAGCCCTCGTCTGATTGGTTGCTGTAGGAGGGAGACTGGGCTGGGGAGGCACTGGAGGTGGTGCTGTGGGCGTCAGAATCTGTTCCGGCACAGGAAAACAATCAGAAAGCCCTCAACTCATTCAAAACATAGCAGGTGTCGTTTAACTAAACCTTTGCGAAATTTATTTTCAGATGTGTTTGACACTATCAATCCAACAGGTATCCTTTCTTAAACTGTTTGGCAAGACAGATAAGAGGGAAGAGTTGTGATATACTTTGAAACACTCAAGTTTGCACTGCGTAAGTCACCATTGCTGTGCTCAGTATCATCTGCTTACTGTGTCTTTTAAGCTCCTTCTGCACTTGGCCAATCTGGCTTGGCTTAACTCTCTTCTTCAATTTCTTGGACCCCGTGGCAGTCTTCATGCTTGATCCTGAACCTTTCGCGTCAACAACCTGTGAACAGGAGGAGACCTTGAGGATTAGTGAGAGCAGAAAAAGGACAGATTTGTTTCCAAGACAAAAGGTTTTGTGGCCATTGTTTTTATGTCATCTAGTTCTATGGAATACTTAGTGATGTGATAAGGATGAAAGAAGCACTTGTTTATTTACAAAGACCTCTTACATAGAACCTAAACTAGAGCCATCGAGCGTCAGGCATGGCCATCAGCGGTTAGCGGTTGAGGAATGCCCCTTAAATGATCGCAGCTATACTACTCGCATTGCGTCACATCTAATTGCATTTGATTATGTGGGGTGTATTCTTGTGTTGGATATTTTGTGAAAAGTTGAGTACTGCTGTATGTACAGATTGTTATTAGTGCAAATGCATTTAACTTGCCATGTCTGAACAAATAAAAACAATAGGATGGGAAGTGTGAATATTCAGAGAATCCTTACATGATTCCAGTTCTTTATGGATCCGGCTGGGAGTTTCTTCCACCGTTTCACCAGAAGGACACAGGCATTACAAATCTCCCCAAAGCGCATCTCACTTAACCTGGAGGGAAAAAACCAGAGTGAAAGAAAATATGAGGGGAAGTGTGTGTTATATACAGTCTGACTGTGTGTGTGTGTGTGTATGCGTGTCTGAGAGAATAAATGATGACGGCCTTGAAGCTCAATGTGTGGTTATTTATAACTCTGCAGCAGTCAGAGGGAGTTGGTCAGAGCTATTTTCTGCCAGAATAATTCTCCTGCTGACTCACATCACCGGTTACCATAGCAATGGACTGACACATACTTGCTGGCCAATAATGAAGAGGCCAAGCAACAAAGTGTGGATGCACACACTAAAAGCTACCTCAATTCTGGTTTCATACAAAAAATAGGAAATGTGTCCTAGTCTGATATACCACTCCCTTAGGTAAATACTTAATTATTCAAGTCAATGCATTGGGAGTAAAAACTGTTCCCAAAACTGAATAACATCTGCATGCATTGCAGAGCGCCTGGTCAGAGTAAAGAGAGATAAAACTCCTAACAAAAACAAAAAATGCATCCAGATCTGACAGAAGGCCTTAAAACTAGCCACTCTAGTTACACAGTTTATGTGCAGAGGGTGGTTGAGGGCAAGACATGCTCAGGGTCTGAGCTCCTGAGCCAGACAAGTATATGAAGGAATGATTTACTCACCCAAAGCAGCTGTGGAAGTCCCTCTCATATCGCTTGCTGTCAGTGAAGCGGGAGCTAGAAGACTTGGCTCGGCAGATGCAGCAACCGTCAATGCTCCGGTACATTTTGGGCTTATGGAAGCCAAACATCTGGTAAATACAGAAAATCAAGGATGTAAAGCAATGATCTCTCACATCAAAATATATGATATCAATAGAGTTCAATAGTCCCTCTCCAAGGACCGGACACTGAGAATGGCAAAGTGCACTGCTGAAGCATGGGACCAGCCTGTTTCCAGCTTCCTGGCCATACCAGAGTGTAAATCAAAATCTTAAGTTGTTGACCTGAACAATTCTCCAGGCTCCCATTCATCTGATTTTTTTTTAGCAGTCGGAAGAATTCTGAGCTCAAAGTAGACAGTCCCTAAACCCTGCACCCTCTGCCCTTGAATGAAGTTTTACATTGTCACATTTGAGTATATTTGCAAGTGCACTCACCCAAGCAAGGGTCAGTGATGATCAGAGTTAGCTAACTCGCTATGCATGAGGAGTCTTACCAATTAGGTTTCTGTCTGACAAAATGGAGTAGTTTTGATTAAATTACACCACGCAACCATTGGCATTACACATGACTATAGTTTGAATTGAATTGTGGGTGATATCAACCCTGCAAATGAGCATAGTTTTCACTCATCCCTTAAAACTAAATCAAGCACTGAGCAGGCAGCTTCTTTAAACTGGACTGGCACTTACAATGGTCAGGTCAGCTACATCTGGTTTTGATGGGGATTTCCCCAAGGTGAAGTGGTTAGGGGCAAGTGCTTCAGGGATGTCTACTATATGGGTCCAGTCAGGGTTTTGCCAAATCCTCTCCTCTGGGACTACCAGACACTTCCTTTTCTGTTGTAACAATTCATCCAGCTCTGGACTAATTTGTTCACATGGGCCAGTTTAAAGTTACAACAAAAATTTTGAATGCTTAGGGGGACAGAGTAGATTTGAGAAAACGGAGATAACATGGATTCACCTTGCTGAATTGCTGGATGCATATGATTCAGCTCTTATCTGCCATGTATAGGCTTGTGAAATGCAACTAACGCTATACACGGTGATGCGTCCCAAAACGCTGTGGAGACAGATCTCTTCATGCTGGCGTGGCCCGACCAAAAGTTCCAGGCATGGAGATCTAGGTTATCGTCCGTCCCCATGGGAATACTGCCGGGCCACTTAGCGCAGCGTTGTTACGCAACCGCGGTGCTGATGCAAAGAGCCATGTGGCCCCTATATAGAATTAATCCCGGCGTGCAACATCCAATTGATGCTTGATGGTCGGTTGTCAGTCAAAACTCGAAAATGGACTGACTTTTTGTGTTCAAAATTATTTGTAATTCGAGATGTTAAATGTCAATTTGGGCAGTGGAATAAATATAACATTAAGTTGTCATTATGACTTGTTCAATGCCAACCAATAAACGCAGTGAATCTAATACTTCTTTGAAAGCTACGAATGTTTTCAACATATCGGTTCGTAAACATTCACCAGCACAAATGATTGTATAAACCAGTTCTGACGTAACTGAAATATGGCAACAAGCTTCAAAAGACGCAGGCGGGGCCGCATGGTGCCGACAGTAGCTGAAACTGAAAGTGACGTGGCTTGCTAAATTTACTATGAGCACAAATATCCGCTCTTTTTTTGTTTTCTGCAAAAATTTTAAGATCAAATATAACATGACCATTGCATGTGAAGATCTTGTTATAGTAAAATTCTTTAAAAGTATTTAAAAAGCATGCGTCGAGAATGTAGGCTTTTGTATAGCGGGCACAATGATTATCACCGCCCACCGCGAAAGCATGGTACCCCTGCATCACGTAGGCTACGCAGCGGCAGCATCCATATTCAGCCGCAGTTTGACCACTTAACCAGTAGCCTAGCATACGAATGCTACTTCATAGAGTTTGTAAAACCTCTCCAAAACAACAGTTACTTGACAGTGTCCCTCAACAGTGCTGTTGCTACTAATTTTATATTGCTCCATGCCAGGTCTTCTTTCCCGAATAATTCTTCGTCAGTATACAGACGAAATGTGGCAAATATATCATGGACTGTAATCACGCACATTTTAAGAAAACCTGCATACTTGAGGTACGTTTATTTGAGAGAGAATGAAAGGCCTGAACAGAAGTACAGGTACGCAAAAAGTTACACTTCAATATTTCAAGAGACCCTCGTTTGGCACGTAGCCACACACCCACCTAGCCAAGTGGCTTTCAAACAACATGCACCCTAAATATTTTACAGTACAATTGTCTTTTGACAAAATAAAATCGCTGCTAACATTGAACTCGTAGTTTAGTGTTACGGTTTACACTGTTTTGAAGCCTGTGGTTCCTTATGAAAGCGAAACCATTCCGAACATCAGCAACTACATGGAAAACAACATTACGTAGCCTAGAACCCTTTGTCCACAACAGTGAGATTTAGAATTCTTGTGGTTTTGCACATAATAAGAACGCTTTGTGGGACTCCTGACCAAATCTACCAACAGATGTGAGAATTCATTATCACCGGACACCAAAATACCAAGCAGAAGAAAGGAGCGCGCATTTTAACACCACCAATCATATTAAGAAATCGATGTATCTGCCATTTGTAGACTAACACTGGAATAAACATATTGATAAACTTATCAACACTTTCAACAATCAATGTATGATAACAAAATATGGTTTCAATCGGTGTTTCAATAAATTAAACCCTGACAAATAGCATGTATCCTCAAATAACTTCAGCACAAGCTGACAACACTGTCAAGATTGAAATGCAGAAAACAAAGACCATAGAATTTCAAACATAGTAATACCCTTACCTTGAGTTATAGTAAAAGTTGGTTAATGAGTTGAAAATGTAGAAAAATATGTCGTTAGCTATTTAAACTCACGTACCAATTAATGCACAGTTAACACGGACGCTGTTCTGATTTTGCTGTCGTACTTGCTGGGAGTCTGGGAGTAGTAAAATTTTTACGCATGCTCATTTTAGCTACTCCACCATTTTCTGATTTTCTTCAATCAAACCAATTTACATTCAGAGTTGACGTTTTCACTGCGTTTACATTCTATTGCCCATACAAGGAGAGGAAATACGCGGGAAATGGGGGTTGAAGCCATAGAGAAGGTTAGAGGCCTCTCATGTCCAAAACATCGTTTTAGAATTATTTTCGGCATTAAGGCATTTTCAATTTCAGTGTAGTCAAAGTGGGCGGACCTTTCAACTTTATTGGAGGATCCGTCTTGGTGACCCAATTGAAGTTAGATCAAATCCGGGTAGTCAAGAAGGGTCAATAAGAAGTTTCACCCACTTGTTAAAAAGCAAAACCTGAACAGATGTTGATCTGGTTTTGCTTTGTTCTTGTTTTGTGAAGGCTGATCTGTAGTTTTGTATTTAATTTTCATTATTATTATATAGGCTAGATTATTGTGTTGACATCCAGAAACGATCATAAAAAACACAGTATCTTATACTGAGGCCTTCAACAACAACGTCGCTGCACTCAGATTCGATAACATAACGTATATAAGGATGCGTCCTCTAACCTCCTCTAACCATTTGAAATACGTATGCTGTTTATCAAAGAAAGAAGGCGGGATTCCTACACCTAATACCAAATGTTGCGTTCAAATGCTTTACGGAACTAGAAAACTCGAACTAGGAAACTGAGGTATTTCTTAGTTGCTGTTTCTGTTTTCACCTAACTAACAAGTCAGAAATGTTCTACTTTTGTAGTTCTGTGTAACCCATGAACGCGAAAATATAGCGGCTGTGAGTGTTTTCTGTGGTACGTGTGGTACGTGGGGATACTGGGTACTGCTTTTACAGACGTTTTAAAATATAACAAGAGACAAAATATTAAATATAAACCACTAATTTGACAATAAGAGGTTTTTGACTATATACTTTCATTTCTTTTGGTAAATACCCAATATGGGGTATTCTATACCGACATAGTTCTATTAATTTTATTTAAGGCTTTTAATTGGTCAATTTATAATAACTTTTGAAAAACCGACCCCAGAACTTGATTTGTATCAGTTTACCATAGAATTCTCAAGAGGATCATCTGTTCTTTTAACATATGTTGACCACATTTTCAAACCCCCAAACCAGGACCCTTGTGCTTGAAACCGGACCAGTCCCAGTCAAACCGGGACGTCTGGTCATCCTATTTTAACAAGAGGTAATCTCAGAATCCCCAGCATATTTCTTACGTATTTAGTTAGACCAGTCTCACACATGCGTAGAAATAGGCGTGGAAATAGTACTGTAATAGTATAGGCTACTCAAGTGGATAAATCACAGCAAAAATTAAAAGCACCGACCTTGATCATTAGTCAATTTTTCAGTTCCCTAAATGTGATTTCATTCAGTATTATCCTTGCATTAAATAGAAAAGTGTATTAAGAGAATATTGACTTAAACTAACTTAAAAACTCTTTCACTGACTTCCCAAGGGTGAAAAGAGCACTGAAGTATCCTACCCAAGTAGAACTTATGTTAATGAAAGGAAAATTACACATCAAATTCCAGAGTAGGAACTTGGGAAAAACATGTACTTGACAAAGCTATTCACTTGCAGTAACACAAGTATTTGTAATAAGTTACTTTACATCTTTGGACAAGCGCACATGCAACCCATACCAACAACAAACACATCCTGAACATAGATACAGACAGATATACAGATATACTCAGTACTTAAACAGATGGACTCATTAATTTCATGATCTCCTCTCACAAAAGATTGTTCACACTTATACTTGTGGGAAAGGAAAGGTCCAGTGGTAGTTATATTTTTGCAGATATACAGCTTATTGGGGAGAGCATTTCTGTAACATATAAAGTACTGTACAGGACCACCGAACGAGTGTAGAAGTAAACTATGTTGATGTCAAAACATAAGTAGTAGGGTAGCAGAGTACACTGCATGCAGTAGCACTTCAGATGAAAAAAGGGACCCTAATAAGACCACTTACACTTGCCTCATGGCTATGCATAAAACTTCCATACATTAAGAAGATCCTCCAAATGTATTTGTGGCTTCTCACACACAGTTTTTTTTATTGTTGAAGTACAACAAGTGGGACTCAACCCTTAAATTACAGTAGGTAAATAGAAGCAAGACCAAATTGGGAACGTTACAGAAGACATGTGTATCAACAAAGAATGTAATTTTCAGATATTTCACCCCTTCATATCTTTTCACCTGTCGCAATCAGTGTCTGAGCAATAATGACAGGAGCCTAATAGACCTGTTACTGCCACAATTTATACAAATAAGTCAGGACATAAAAAAACAATGCTTTCTCCTCAAATGAGATAATACAGGAATATTGAACCACATGTACTGTGGTAGACAATGAGTGAAAAAAGTGATTTAAATTTTGTTATTAGTTTTCCCTTATGGTTCAGTTCAAATCTAGTTTCAGGTCAGTTAGGGAGAGTCACAAAAATACTCTGTCTAATTCCAATCACCCATTTAAGTACACATGCGTAAAGGCAATATTTACACACAACAATATGTTCCCAAAAGATTGATTTAAAAAAGTGTCAGCAGATCAAATTAATTTTTAAAACTAGAACCAGCTGTAAAGAGTCCTGGGAGTTAACACTCATCAGAAAATAACTGCTTAAGTGTTATAGATAATCAGGCATTTAGGATAAATACTAGAATAAATAAAAAATGTGTGGAAAATGTAGGGGTTGCATGTTTTGGTTCTTATTGCTTTCATTTTGTTTTCCAGTGTATTTCACATATCACATTAAATAAGGGTTTGCAATGTTTCAATACCACACAAAGTAATGCTTGTAAATTGTCCTGAAGTGTAAATTTTGGATCAACAATCACACGGATCTGACACACTCAATCTCACACACACACACACACACACACACACACTGCATAACAGACACCATGAGTTGAATTTGAATATGTTGACCATTACAATTTGTCATATAAAAAAAATATTGAAATCAAGCACTCACGCATACATACACGCAGGTCATTTGGTTGGAATGTCCATCCCAAGAAAAGCCTCTGACCCCCAAGAAACACCCTTCCAATACAGCGCAGTGATTGTGTGCGCCAACATCACCCAGCCAATCAGAGCAAAAGTCCAGTTCAATGCAGTGGGTGTGTTTGGAAGGATCCTACAGCCATTCAAAAAGCTATGTTGCACACTCAGTGTAGTGCTAGAAGTTGACAAGACCAGTTTTCCTTGATTAGCCTATTTGTGTCATCCTAATCCATTTCATGTTGAAGTTCCACACACATTCCCAGAGACTATTCCCAGAGACAACAGAGAGGCAGCAAGGAAAAACAGTCCCTTTTCTGTTTCAAATTCCTTTTTCCTTACCTACCATGATCTACAAGCATGCTTGCTAATGCTAACCCAAGTTGAAGATGTAGCAAGATCCAGCAGACCCAACAAGACAGAATACAGGCATAGACAGTGTCTCCATCAAATAGGCTGAAAGTGTCAATCTGAAGAGCTAGCTTCAGTGGGCTACAAACATCTAGCACATAGGGAAACAACCACATTTTGTTCTTTACAAAACGGTCACATACTGTATGTATGTCAGAAAATATCTTTTTCAAAACCACAAGCCAGGTAATGATAATACTGCAACAACAGTCATCAATGAGCAAATGCCCAGGCTTCTTCTCTTTTGCAGTGGAATCGGTTGCTTTGGTAGCGAACGGTGTTGTCTCTATGAAGTCCTCAGACTTTCTTTCCCGTCTATGGTGAATTATCCCAAAGTGAATCAGCTGAAACAGGCCTTGACAGCGACAATGAAAGGGGAAAGGAGTAGGAGCAATGGGATTGTGGGTAATGTAGTCCTGTGCTGGGTGGTTTCCCAGTAGGTTGTGCGGTAGGGGTTAAAGGTCGATGCCCTTAATGAGTGAGGCCTCCAGGGTGATAGGGAAGTCATCTAGGGTCTGCAGGACAGCAATAAGAGCGTTGACTGTCATGCGGTCCCGCAGCAGAGCAGACTCCTCGTACATCCGTTGGATCACTGGACACTCCACCATGAGGGGGAGCCACTGAGGCAGCAGATGATCTCTGCACACAGGGTAAAAGAAGGATATTTAGTTTACTAAATTACTTTCTGTAATTTACGCTTTGTAATACAAGCTTTCGTAAACTCAATCTTTGGTGCTCATTTAACAATAATGTGTATAACAGTACTGAAAATCCCACACAGAAAAATGAATATACCACACAATCCTTCTAGTGTCATATGCACTGAAGTGGATCGCTACTGATAAATGGAAAAAAACGACACAAAAAAAGAAAATAATTTTGCTGAAATTGAAATAAAGGTACAAGTGCTGCTATTTTGCTGCTGATTACACCCAAAACTGCAGGCATCAATCGGATCATCCTGTAAGAGATGCCTGACAGATCGCCCAGATCCCATTGGAAAGTGTCCATTGCCCAAAAACACAGGGGTGAATGTGCAATCGAATGGCATGTATTATATTTGTTTTCCACTGTAAAGTAGATTTTAAAACAATATCTATAGAGTCAATCTGTAATCTCTGCAAAAAAATTCTCTAAAAATGTGCTGCAAAGTGCAGCTTGTGAAAAATCTTCCGCCAGAAAAACATTAGCTTCCCATACAATTTCCCATTATTTCAGTCTGTTACAATATTTCAATAATTGTTTTACACAAAATGTACCAGATGTCTGTACTTTATATTGGTTATAAATATACCAAATACACCAATGTTTTCAAAATACAACACCTATTGTTAAAAATTTTATATTCCACCGCATGGCACTGTGCAAGTGTTCGTGGATTCACTAACTTTCTCAAGACAAGTATTTTGATGAATGTCACACTCTACTTCAAAATGATCGCACACGTGATTTACGCACAGACTTTTGCGTACACAAGATAAATAAATGAGCACCTAGAATTATGAAATAGAACAAAACTGAGCTGAGGTCATTTTCTTCACTACGCCACCCCCCAATAACACCCATATCCAGAGGTCCTCAACCCCATCTCTATCTCACTATGTATGAGTGTTGGCCTCACCTGGCCCCAAGGCAGACCAGCAGCTGGAACTTGCCGTCCTTGCCGATGTTCCTGGATGTGGAGTTGATGGCACTGACATAGCGACACAGATATACACAGGTCAGGCCCAGGGGCTCAGCGGTCTCTTGCATGTCCCCCATCTGGTCCGCTGACTCCATATATGCCACAGCCTTTTCTGTAGGGGCAGGCGAGATATACTACCATTCAAAAGTTTGGCGTCACTTAAAAATGTCCTTGTTTTTGACAGAAAAGCACATTTTTTGTACACTAAAGTAACATCAAATTTATCAGAAATACAGTGTAGACATTGTGTTGTAAATGACTATTGTAGCTGGAAACTGCTTATTTGTAATGCAATATCTGCATAGGCGTACAGAGGCCCATTATCAGCAACCGGCAGTCCTGTGTTCCAATGGCTAATCCAAGTTTATCTTTTTAAAAGGCTAATTGATTATTAGAAAACCCTTTTGCAATTATGTTAGCACAGTTGAAAATGATTGTGCTGATTAAAGAAGCAATAAAACTGGCCTTCTTTAGACTAGTTGAGTATCTGGAGCATCTGCAATTGTGGGTATGATTACAGGCTCAAAATGTCCAGAAACAAAGACATTTCTTCAGAAACTCACCCGTCTGTTCTAGTTCTGAGAAATGAAGGCTATTCCATGTGAGAAATTGCCAAGAAACTGAAGATCTCATACAATGTTGTGTACTACTCCCTTAGCAGAACAGCACAAACTATCTCTAACCAGAACAGAAAGAGGAGTGGGTGGCCCCGGTGCACAACTAAACACAAGAGGACAAATACATTAGAGTGTCAAGTTTGAGAAACAGACGGTTCACAGGTCCTCAAGTGGCAGCTTCATTAAATTGTACCCACAAAACAGCAGTCTCAATGTCAACAGTGAAGAGGTGACTCCGGGATGCTGGACTTTTGCAGAGTTGCAAAAAAAGCAATTTCTCAGACTGGCCAATAAAAAGAAAAGATTAAAATGGGCAAAAGAACACAGACACTGGACAGAGGAAGATTGGAAAAAAGTGTTATGGACAGACAAATGTAAGTTTGAGGTGGTCGGATCACAAAGAAGAACATTTGTGAGACGCAGACCAAATGAAAAGATGCTGGAGGAGTGCTTGACGCCATCTGTTAAGCATGTTGGAGGCAATGTGATGGTCTGGGGGTGCTTTGGTGGTGGTAAAGTGGGAGATTTGTACATGGTAAAAGGGATCTTGAAGAAGGAAAGCTATCACTCCATTACGCAACGGCATGCCATACCCTGTGGACGACGCTTGATTGGAGCCAATTCCCTCCTACAACAGTACAATGACCCAAAGTACAGCTCCAAACTATGTAAGAATTATTTAGGGAAGAAGCAGTCAGCTCGTATTCTGTCTATAACGGAGTGGCCAGCACAGTCACCGTATCTCAACCCTATTGAGCTGTTGGAGCAGTTTGACCGTATGGTATGTAAGAAGAGCCCATCAAGCCAATCCAACCTCTGGGAGGTGCTTCAGGAAGCATGGGGTGAAATCTCTTCAGATTGCCTCAACAAATTGGCAACTAGAATGCCAAAGGTCTGCAAGGCTGCAAATTGAGGATTCTTTGATAAAAGCAAAGTTTGAAAGACGCCATTATTATTTCTATTGAAAATAATTATTTCTAACCTTGTCAATGACTGTATGTCTTATTCATTTTGCTATATTTCCTATTGAAACTAATTTCATGCATCTTTTCATGGAAAACAAGAACATTTCTAAGTGACTCCAAACATTTTAACAGTAGTGTATATCACAGGGGTGGGTGTAGAAGAAGATACCTACTGTGAAAGCATTTGGGATTGGCAGATATCCTAGTTGGTTAGTGTGTTGGGATGTGGCTAGGGCACTGGACCAGTAAACGAAAGGACGCTAATTTGAATCCCTGAGCCGACATGGAAGAAATTGACCAATGTGCCCTCAAACAAGGCACCTAATTGCCCGTAAGTCATTCTGGACAAGTGTCTGGTAGATTACTAAAATATCAGTGTTAAATTAGGACAACTGCCACAAAGAGCTTAATTAATGTATTTTATTTATCATCTGATGGATGTGTTATTTAAGCTAAATGTGGATGTCATGTGTAGTCTATTGAAGTTGTGTTTTGCTTTAAACCATTGTGTCCTCATATCCTATTATAATCTGTCAAAAGCTGTGATATGAATGACAACTTACAGATAAATGCAGCTGTTTCATACAGCTACATGCAGGGTTATTGCATGTAGAGTATCAAAGGGACGTTTTCCATTTGTTTTGGGGAAATACAGTATTTGTAATATCCCATCAGAATTGATAGAGGTCACAAACTCCTAGGGCAAACTTTTTGGCTCGGGGGCACATCAGGATTTTGAAATTAAATGGATGTCCACATTTGTTTGTAATTTGTTAATCATAAATGATTTGCAGGCCAGAAAATGGCAATAATTGAAGCATTAATACAGTAGGTTCATTACAATGCCTAAATAATTTAAATTCAGATTCAGATGTATAAGAAGGGGCTGGTGAGTTATGTTTCACTTCCCCTAAAAACTATTTTATTACTGCAGACCGGATGGAATTGCCTCACGGGCCTGATTCGGTGGTGATAGTTTGCCCACCCCTAAATTTTAGGGAGTATGTTGGGGTATTTCTAAGATAGTCCACTAGATGGAGCCAACAGTCTTAAGAAGCACTCACCAACAAAGTCCCAGACGAAGACAGTCTTTTGGAAGAGGCGGGCGGACTTGAAGCCATTGTGGAAGAACTGCTCGAGAGCCCAGACCAGACCAACCTCACCACACAGTAGGATGGTCAAACTGCCCCTCTGTTGAAAGAAGGAAGGGAAAGAGGAGAGATAGGGAAAGGTTTTGCATCATTTTGCGCACCTTTGACAGTAAAAAGGTATCGATATTACAAGACTGAATCTCAAACTACAAATGTAACACTAGCCTTTTGAAGCATCAGTTGGAAATGAAAGTGAAACATTTTCACTTAATGGAAAATATGTAGAATGTTTGTATTGTAATATTTACATACTATATCTTGAGTAATAGTTTAAATGATATTGTTTGTTACCAAACATTTATTCACCAGAAATAATTTTTAAAATTATTTATTCAGTATATATAGTGTTTATCTGTTTTTCTATTTTTTACACCATGCAGTTCTGAGTTGTCCTGTCCTCTTGCAATTGAATGCGTTTGCCCAGATCGTCATTCAAAATAAAATAGTTCTCCACTGATTTACCTGGCAAATAAAAGTAAATTAATAATATAAACTTAGTCTTCCTCAAGGGATTAAAGAACAATTTTCTATTCTCCGTCATAAGGTTAACCATCGAGAGAGTGCTTATCCAACACTATAAATGCCTTTACATAAGACTAATTCTACATTTTTCCTCCAGTTAAACTCACGCCAATGCTGCATTAATGGCTTGGACTTGTCCCTCTACATATTGTTGCTCTAAAAAGGGGCTATAAGTGGCTGGTGGATGGGGCTCAAGGTCATCTACTGAGCCATTTATTACAATAACTGCCATAAAATAGAAACTACATTTTACTATAGCCATAAAACAGACTCATTTAATAAAGGGAGGTAGAGTGAGAGCGAGCAAGAGTACGGAGGCATTCATTCTATAGGGAGAATAGAATATCAGAATATACTTGTACATTTCATACATGGAGAACAGAGAGGTTTGAGATACTTGTTATTCACTAGCTTTAGTTCATCCTGTTTATAATGACGGTGAAACAGCAAGTGCTCTCTGCCCTGACATCCTTTCAAGACATCATGGAGACTATTAACCTGTCAACAGTGGAAAGTGCTGCAGCAATCAAACACCCCCTATAGAAAGAATGGAGGACAGGAGCAGGTGTTCTGTGTCTTTCCTTCAGAAACAACCAACCTCTTTTTCTGGCTTGTGGAAGTGTTTGCAGATGTTGTTCACTGCTTCCCCAATGGCCTCCTGGATTTGACCTGAGGTGGGCTCTGCAACAGATGAGACAAATGAAAAACTATATTAATCTACATTATTAAAAATTGTGATAATTGTGATATGGAGCCATGTCACAGTGGAGGGGTGCTACGTGGCCACCAGATGGAGGCAAAGCCCGGATCTGCTGGGCACCTTTCCTCCTCCGTAGGCAAACGCACCTAGGGCTGATGAGCCTCCGTATACCTGAAAGCCGTTGCCTAATTGGCCAGGTCCCTATGTAAGCCGCCTGGAAACACTCTCAAAGAGAAGAGACATGCGTAAGCGGAACGCTCAGAATGTCAGTGTTGCCGATGAAGTGTTGATGGCTTGTTTTGTTGAGTCCCAGAAGAAGGGCCTTCTTTATTTCCAATAAAACCTTTTACTTGAGCATAACCCCAGATATTGGACAGAGATTTTCAAATGTACAGCAACAAACACCTACACCCCCATGGTGATTTGATACATGAGGTATTGGTTATTTTACGCTGTCGCGCTATGTCATGCTAGTAGGGGTGTTACTCACTGTATCCGCGGCCTCCCATAGAGGTAATGCTGACACGTCTGGTCTGACCCGGCGAGCGCTGCATGTCAGGTGTCCGACACCCTCTCCCACAATCCTCCTCTGCACTGGGCAACGCCAGCTCACCGATCAAAACGCGCTCAAGGCTGCCGTCATCCACCCCCTTACCCAGCCACCTCCCACACGGGAACTTGTAGGTGTGACCTGTGATCTCGTTGCGGACCATGACGCAATCGACCAGCCATTTGGCCAGGAGACCAGAGTTATCATGACCCAACTGGACCGTAGTCAGCTTACCCAGGTTCTGACACTACAGAGAGATATATTAGCATTAAGACATCATTAAAAAATGTTGTGTACCATTACTGTTTGTTACACCTAAGAAACAAGACACTTTTCAGGACAATTACAATATTTCCAAATTACAAGTATTAAACTTCAGAAAATAGTTTGAATACATTTTTGTGCCCATAGTCATGAAAGTCTTTGTATACATTGCTTTTAAAGTGAAAAATGACATAGTTTTCAGACAGCAAAGGTACATTTGTTCACAATCCTTAACAGAAATAATGACTATCGAATCTAGTCCTACTCATCTATAATTGATCAACTAAAAGCATACATTAGAGCAATCAAAGGCAATTACAGGTTCATAGACTAAGCTATTTAAAAATTTTATCGGCCACATACAAAAACAGATACTGTAGGACACACCTACACATTATAGATACAAACACATCATGTCAAAATTGCAGTGGCATTTAGGGCCTAACACATAAGACGTCAAATCTAGTACACCTCTAGTACACAATAACCAAGACAAGTGTATGTATACAGACCAAGTATACAGACCAACGCTTCCATTATCTAGCCAGGCTGTATTGAATAGGGCACATTGAAGTGAAAAATAAAGCGCAAATAAACATGTCCTAATAGACCAAGTCCAGGTAGCCCCTTCTCTGTTTCAGTCTATTCACCGCCTGTTCTAGTGCCTGATGAATAAGACCCCGGTACTATTGTACAAAGTGACTGTTGAGGCTGGGATGATCCAACCAGCACTGGAAGAAAGGGGGAGAGAGGAATAGGAGAGAGAGGGGCAGGGGTGACGTTTCTAACCTTGAACATGGTGGAGATGTGCGTGTGGGGCCTGAAAGCAGACTGGGGGAGATGGAGACGTGTTAGGACATCATGGACAAATGGACAGCATGGTTGGGAGAGGGTGGATGGGAGAGATAGACGAAGTTACTGGTTTTAAACTGACAACCAGTAAACCTCCACAGGGCTGCAAACCAGGTGCCTATCTAAACCATAACCCACATCTATCGTTCCGGCTCGTGGAAATTAATGCAACCATTTCAGCCGCCACCTTGGTAACAAAGAACAACCATTGAGTCAGCCATCGCAAACAGTGCATGGTGCCACTGAAACCAGCCACACACACTAATAAAAACAAACATCCCCACACAAAACGGTTGAAAGGCTTAGCAGGTAGATTCATGCGCTTCCAGTGATGAAAAAAAGTGTGAACAAGTTGAAAGAGGAAGTCTGGGTCCGAAAACAGAAAGGTATACCAATTCCTATTAGGGTTGCACCAATAAGAAAATGATTGGCCGATACAACAGCCAAAATTCATATACCATAATCAGTCAGTGCCGATGTTGTGTAATTTCTGTACCTGAGTACCCTGGTATAAATTACATTAAAAAAATTACTTTTGATGATGCTTCATATTTTAGGGAAATGCAAATTCAATCACGCAAAAGCTATATTTTTATATATTTTAATAACATAACATTCCAAAGTCTAATAATGCATGGAAAACGTACAAATGATATGAGAAATACATATGCCCATTCTGTAATTCATTGTACAATGCCTGGGTATAAATGTAGTAAATACGGCAAGGTGTTTAACTCTCAGAACTGCTTACAAATGCCATTGTTACAAAGGAGCAATTTCAGTTTCTGAAAATTGTTAAGTGCTCTGACATAGTTTGCAGCCTTAAAAAAATCTAGGCAGGGTATTAAGTTCATTTTGTATTTCACCAGCAAATGTGCCAGGTAGATTAAAAATCTATCAAACATTTTGGCAGCCAACCCCCATCGCTTTACACTGTAAAACATAAAACGAACGAGTAATGATTCTAAAAAAGATATTATGAACATTACTCATTACCAAGTATTTCTATTAACAAGTGAAGTGGTATATTGCTGCTAAATGTACAAAAAATCTTGTGACCTCACCTAAGTCTACTCTAAGCCAAAATATCACAAATCGGAAAATGTTCAGCTGCCCTCACTTGCGTTCGTCTGCCCGCCACTCGCTATCTCTGTGCTATTCAAATCCGCACCTTGAAGCCAGTTCCACTCCATTTTTCCATTGCAACCCCTAATCAAGGACTAAGCCTTCTGTTCTACCTCATCATTAATTGCACCCACCAGGTGTCCTAGGTCTAAATAAGTCCCTGATTAGGGACAGATTTGAATACCACTTGAGTAGATTACTAGAATCTGGCTATCCTGTAGTACTTTGACATTGTTGCTGGCAGTTTAAACTAAAACTAACATTGAGATCAAAACAATGAAAAAAATTGAAACGCTGGCTACAGGAGATTTTTGGGTGAAAAGTATCGCGCTGGAAATGAATATTTCAACAGTCCATTCCAGTAGGTTACGACAGTGGTTCCCAGCTCCAATCCTCAAGTATCCCCAACACATATTTTTGTTGTAGCCCTGGATAATGAGAGCCTGATAATTACTTGACAAGTTCAATCAGTTGTGCTTGGCTGGGGCTACAATGAAAATGTGTACTGTTGGGGGTACTTGAGGAGCGGAGTTTGGAACCACTGGAATACGGTATCACACACATTGTTGCTATGCACTCTCTCTCCTTGCAATATCAGACAAATTTAAAGCAATAAACCAACACCGATTTTACATATTTTGCCAATATCAATTGCTGACCAAAATATATCAGCGCATCCTTAATTAATATCAAGTGGAATCAGCTACAGTGAACCCACCTTTACACTGGGTGGAAAGTATCAGAACAGATAGTGACTAATGTGAATTGGAGGATTAGCATTAAGTATGGATGGGTAGAGAGTCAGAGTTAGTAAGACTTCTGCAATATCAGACGCCCATGCATGAGTTCATGCTACACAAAGCGAACAGCCCTGGCTGCGGAGATTAAAGTTTGGAGGTCAAACTCACGTCAAAGGTCATTTCCAGGACGTTCTTGGGGATCTGCATGACGCCTGAGTCGCCCAGCTCGCCCGACACACAGACCCAAGGGTTGGAGGTTGTCATGGCATTGCTCAGCTTTTTGATGGGGATGATGACGGCATGGTATGGGATCACTGGATGGGCAAAAAGCATTTAAGGACCTTATTGTGCAACACGGAAATGACTGAAATTTAAGTAAATTAACAGATGGTCTTTTTAAAGTAATTTAAATTTGTGAAGGCACATTTACATATATTTTTGGGACTGGCCACAAATGGGAATTGAATCCACAACCATCCTGCTGCAAGAGCCATGTACTTACCGTATGAGCTACACAGGAGCTACTATGAAAATATTTCAACAATATTTCAAAACAAAGTAGAGAAAATTAAATTAGTAAGAGAAAATAGAGAGAGTTTTCAGGGCAGTACCGTTTCCACAGTATATTTTAACAATATGTTTCAGACAAAATTTGCTAAGTTTCCCTAGAGGCAGACAAGGGGTTCAGAGAACGCATATGGCTATTTTGTGTGTGTGTGTTTGTGAGTGAATGCATGAAAAAGAAAAATGTGCTGGTTTGAATAATTGATCCTGCTTTACATTTTTGAGTAAATCTACATAAAGGCTTATGTTTTATTCATGTTAAAACAGCCTTTGCCATCAATCCAAGTTATTGCCCCATAAATCCACATAAACCTCACTAGGAAGCACTAAGAGGCCAAGGTGAGCAGAACACTTTATGCTATCCAAAGTCTTAAGATCCATCCTCTCCATCGTGGCTGTGCATAAAGGATTTGCTATGGTTGACTTTTAGTTGAGTATATGGTTGTTATAGCTAGTGTTACGATTCTGACAGTGACAATGGGCCAGTTTGTTTTACATGGTTTAGGACCCCGGGTGAGTTTTACCCTTTCAACCAATTTATTGTAGTTTAAATGAAGCCTCCACCCACCATGTCCACCAAACCTTGCTAAAATAAGCCCAGCCCTGTGCATTTAAAAGTCAATGTTTGGTGTAAAGTTAAATTAAATGTGGATTCCACTAAGCGTAGCTAATGCATGAACAACAGCTAATGGGGACCCTAAAGAACAGAGATGTTGTGGTAATGTGGCTGGTAACAGTGTACGGCCATACTGTGATCGTACTCACTGATGGTGGTGAAGACGCTGGTGAAGCAGAAGTAGTCAACAGTGTTGAGGGAGAGCAGGTGGAATAGGAACTGCTCCTTCTCATCTTCACAGCGTAGGAAGGCGTAGCGCTTGTACAACTTCCTGGAGAACAGGACACAGGACAGGAATAATGAGCACCCGACCGTGGTTTAGACCCTGTCACTGGGAATTAAAATAAGACATGTGTTCGTGTTAGACTATGGGTATATGTCTGTTGGTCTATGTGCATGTCTGAGCGTTTGTGTCAGAGTGTGCTCATCCTTCTGTCTCTGTGTTTGTCTGTCAGCGTTTGTGTCTAAAGGAAACAGTATGCTTCTTCATTTTGATTGCTAATGCAGTTTTGAATGAGAGAAAATTAAACCAATTGCTTTCATACTCCCTGAATTGGCATTCACTTGAAAAATGAAATAAAAGTGGCAATATATCAGATGGTGATGAGCTGGTAGTAACCATACACAGCCATACTGTATATGACTTAAGAGGAAGAAACTCATATCACTGCACTCACTGCCGAAGAAGACCAAGCACAGATAAAAAGGTAGGCTATGGTTACTAGACTATGAGTTACCTCAAGGAAAAATGTGTGCACAAACACCCAGAAAGAAGACCAAAAGGACCCCACAAAATGTTGTTATAATACATGCACACACTGTTGCAATTCAAAGCATGCAATTAAAATGAAGAAGCATAGCCCTTCCATAAAATGCAGTCTGGGGCTTTTGAGAATAACAAATATTTGTTTTAAACCTCCCATTTAAAGCAAGATGTGTAATATGCTGTTAATATGTGCATAATCTATGAATAGATTACACTCCTGAAGTCCATGCCTGTTAGTCGCATAACGCAACTCTCCTGCTTCCTGCCTGTTGCCAACCTTTCTTTCTTTTCTTAATTTTTAATTTTCTTTTAATCTTTTACATTTGATTTATTTTTGTTCTATAATTGTTTTAATCATATTTTTACAATTGTATGTAATTTTTAGAGGAGCTCAGCATAGTTCTTTTGTATTTTTGAGTGATTTTTTATGATGGAGGAGCTAAGACAGCTGTTGGAGGAACGGATCAACCGCTTAGAAGATTTAGTCACCAGAGCGCTCCTCCGGTCGGACTGTGGGTCCTGTCCGGTAGGTGAATCAACAAATGCTAATGCTAACATAGCAAAACAGGCTAACCTAAGGCCAGAGAACTCTAAAGATTTCCCTATACTTGATAGAACGAAGTCAAAACTGGTGAACAGATCAGAGCAATTTCAGAGCGAACGGCTGAATGAGACGATAACACAGCTTGAAATACGTGAGAGTGAACAATTCATTGACTCTGTAGCAGCTACTCTAGGGGTTGAGCTACCAAATGCTAACGGACAGACACAGATTGGTATACAAGGGACTACTTAAAATCTTGACCACTCTGTCATGGACCTGGCTGACCCTCTCCCCTGGACATGTGCTAATGCCACTGGATTAACCGCAGAGGCTTTCAAACCAGCCCTCCCCAATGACACATCTTACTGGCACAGCACCGGAGCTAGACCGAAGGCATCAACTCCAGCGGGGACTTGGTCTGATGTCATGCGCCGCAGAGGCAAATCCAGCAAGAAATCAAATAAGAGAGCACCAACCCTCAATCCACCACTTGAACTTACACTGCAAAACAGGTTCGAACCACTGACTCGGAACGAAACGTGTGTAAATTAAACTAGGGAAGCTAACCACAACACTAGCATTAGGGCTAACCAAAATCCAAGAAATAGCCCTAAAACCACTGATAGGACGAGGGAAAGAAGAAACTTTGCTAACTCCACATCTGATAAGCCAGATACTACCTTGATTGGGGACAACATAACCAAGCATATCAGAATGGCAAAGACTGAAAACCTAACCATGGCTGACAC